>JAQGBT010002552.1:0-23475 GCA_034698585.1 Disparrhopalites patrizii | reverse complement strand
CTCTTTCTCTCTCTTTCTCTTTCTCTCTCTTTCTCTCTCTTTCTCTATCTTTCTCTCTCTTTCTCTCTCTATGTCTCTCTTTCTCTCTCGTTCACTCTCTCTTTCTCTCTCTCCTTTTTCCTTCCTCCTTGTTTCCCTTTCAATCATTTCGTACACACATTTCTACCTCTTCGGAGTGTACACATATTCTAAGGGAAGAATAACAACTTGTCTCCTCCTCCTGCTCTCATTCATCGTCAGTCACTGCCCACACATCGTCCTCCTCCTCCTCCTCCTCCTCCTCCTCCTCCTCCTCATCCTCCTCCGTCTTTCTCACTCTCACATTTTTCCCAACGCACTCCTCCATTACATTGCTCAACGGACTTTAATGTACATCTCGTGTTCTCCCTCCTGTCTGTCTGCTCTCGTCATTACCGACCCTACAGATATAATCCGGGGGACGCATACACCCAATATAAGCCATGTGAACGAGTCGTACAAAGTATAGGGGCATACCACCGTTTTTGGCAACCTTTCCTCCAACATTTTTTTTCGGGGGTCCTATCACCTCGCAAAAAAAATAAAGGGAAGAAAATATATTAAGAATCATAATAAATGAATCTCTGTAGATGCCTTTCCTTGAGAAAATTAAGGAGGTGTATAGATATGCATATATTTCCTTTTTGTATATATATATATACACACAGTCATAAATAGGAATTGTCACATGTGTATACATATGTTCCTCCAAAACCTGATAGCGGAAGGATGGGGAGAGAAATATGCGAAAACGAGTCCTGTTTGTAATTTAAGACAAAACACAAGCAGGGGAATTTAAAATAAGGGGAGAAGGGAACCTTTTGGGTAGGAGACGGAGAGAATATTGGGATGAAGATATAAATACCGAGAATGGGAGAGACAATTGACAGGGAAAACGGAGATAAAATAAGAATGCAGTAAGACGAGAGAATGAGGAAGAGAAGGCGATACAAGATAAATGAAAGACATAGAAGAAGAACGTAGGAGAAAGAAAGAGAGAGAGAACAACGACGAAGAGAACAAATATATTCGTATAGATCAAAAAATCTACATGGGAGTTTAAGAAGCTAGATAAAGGGAAAAGAGGATAGAAAAGAGAGATAATGTGAAGAAAACAGGAGATAAAAGGGAGATAAATTGAAAACGGAAGATCCGGGAGGATAGAAAAGAGAGATAAAATGAAAGAAGGCGAGACAAGAGGATAGGGAAGAAAGATAAAATGAATGAAGGACAGAAAAAGATCCGAAAGAGAGATAAAATGAAGATACGAAGGAAAGATATAGTCAGAATAGGACAAAAAAGAGAGATAAAATGAGGAGGGAGACAAGAGGCTATAAAAACAGAGATAAAATGAGAAGGGAGAAAAGAGGCTATAAAAAGAGAGATAAAATGAAAACAAGAGAAAAACGAAATAAAATGACAAAAGACGATCAAATAAAAACAAGAGAGAAACAAGATAAAATGAAAAGGGGGGATAAAAGAGAGATAAAGTGAAAACAGTAAAGAAAACAGATCACATGAAAAGAGGAGAGACAAGAGAGAAAATTAAAACAGTATAGAAAACATCAGATGAAAACAAGAGAGAAAATTAAAAAACGAGGGAAAAGTCAATGGTAAAACCAAGGATAAAATAGAAGCGGTAAAAACAAGAGAATGTATGATAAAAATGGGAGAAAAAGGGAAAAAGAGACGGAATAGAGAAAGTGAAATGGAAAAATAGAGACAATAGCAAAAGAGGAGAGAAAAAGAAAGGGAAAGGGGTAAAGGATGTAATATGGACTAGGAAATGGAGAAAGACCGACAAAAAAAAATGTGTGGGTTTGTTTTTAAAAAGACAGAGACGTTCCATGGGCATTAAGTATGTAAAAGAGCCTTTCCTCCCACAGTTCTCCGTCTGTCCTTAGAGTTTTAGTAAAATGTCTGCGGTGAAACGTAATTACACATCGGTGGAGCATGGCAAGGCATTTGCTTCTTTGTGAGAAGGTACCACAGATGATGATGATGACGACAAGGAAAATTATGCGTGGCGTAAGGTACAATCGTCTTAACCTACCTACATCCTACGTTACTTCCCCACAAATGTTTAAACGGACTTTTAACATGGATGAGAAAGCCCAACTAGAAAAAAAGGGGCATGTGGAAGTTAAAAGGAATAAGCGTCCAATTCTTTTTTTTTCCACCGCACTGCTCTTCCTCCCGTAATTGACGTAATGAGAAGGAAAACTTTCCGGGTATATTTTTCTCCTTCTCACAAACACTAAAAGGCCACTCGCAAAAAAAACTTCCTGTCAAAATGTTGGCCAATGAAAGACAAATGGACGGGGACTGGTTCATTATTTACCGGGAGAAAAATTGTTCGAGAGACGCACATTTCCTTTGGTCCATCAAAATAACATGGCTTTCCAAAACAAATGCAACTCCCCTCACAAATTAGAGGAGGAAATAGACAAACAAGGAGCAAGGAAGGGGGAGCATTTGTCCAGGAAAAAACCGACTTCCCCCCAGAATGGGAAAGGGCTGTGAGAAGTTAAAAACATGCGACACACTTTCTCCGCAAAATGGGAAATATGTATACACAAATAAAATATTCTGCGATGGGGCCAGGGCGGAAAAATAACAAGTCGGACGAGACCCAAAGGGATAAAGGTCGTAGATCAAACGGGAGGTTCAATCATATAGGACCACGTCATTTAGCCGGAGCTAGGAGCAAATAAATAGGAGGATGATACATGTGAACGAATTCAAATGAAGACCGGAGGAAGCTGGAGGCAATGCGCAAGAAAAAGGGTCCGAGGACCATCAAAAGATCCAGGACATGGAAAAGAAAGGGAAGCCAGATCCAATTTTAGAGGGAAAGGTCGAGAAAATCAAATTGTAAATAGACTATCTATACAAGTAAATAAAAAGGGTGAAAAATTTGAACGAAAAGAGACGAATCGAAACGAAACGAAGATCAAAAAAGAAAGCTAAACGCCGAAATCTATAGTAACAAAGGAGTTACAAGGGAGATATAAATCGAGACAGGGAATGAGTTAAGGCAGGAGCAAACAGAGTAAGGAGAATAAAAAAAAGCTGGTGAAAGAAGAGACAAAGGGAAGCATTAATACGTATGTATAGGGAGCAACAGACAGGAGAAAGTGGAAATTAAAAGGACAAAAGAGAGAGAATGTGAGAAAAGGAAGCGAAAAGAAGAAGAGAGATAAATGGGAGAATCTACATTCACGAGAGATAAACGGGAGAATCTACATAAATATGAGAGATAAACGGAAGAATCTATCTACACAAGAGAGATAAAAGAGAGAATCTACAAAAACCAGATATAAAAGGGAAAATCCACACAAACAAGGGAGATAAAAATAAAAATCTACATCAAAAAGAGAGATAAAAAAGAGAATCTTCATAACCAGGAGATATAAACGGAAAAATCTACATAAAAAAGCGAATGTTCATAAACAAGAGATATAAACGGAAAAATCTACATAAAAAAAGAGATAAAAAAGAGAATGTTCGTAAATACGACAGATAAAAGGGAGAACCTACATAAACACGAGAGATAAATGGGAGAATTTACATAAACTCGAGAGACAATAAAGATAAAACAAGTAATCTAAACATATTGCGGAGAGATAAAAAGAAGAATAGAAATAGAGAAGGCAGATAAAATGGAGAATTGAGATATAGACGAGAGCGATAAAATGGAAAATCAGTAGATATAAACCAGAGAGATACAAAGAAGATACCAGATACACATAGATAAGCGTAATAATAAAGCGTAGATAATAAAGCGGGAGAGCTTAAAGCCAGAATCCGAATAGATAAGAGAGATCAAATGGAGAATCCAGAGACAATAGTGATAACAGAAATGTCCATAAATAAGAAACTGAAAGGAGCGAGTACGAGACAAAAAAAAACAAACAGAAAAATGTGAAATAACAAAACAAAAATAGGATCAGTGCAGGGATACACACAAAAATAAGAGATAAAACAGAGAAATCATTAGCGACGAAGATTATTGGGAAGGAAAAAGAAAAGCAAAAATACAAGAAAAAATAGAAACGAAACGAATAGAAGAGGAATAAAGAGATGAAAATGAAGGAGCAAAACAGAAAAATCCAGCGAGAAATAAACGACTCTAGGAGCATAACGGAAAAGTCGGGCCTTAAACTGAGAAAGAAAGAGATGAAAAAGAAGGAGGGAGAAAGAGAGAAAGAGAGAGAAAGAGGACATTACTCACCATCCAAGAGGAAATCCATGGTGCCATTATTTTGGCTGTGGTACAAGATCAGATCCTCGGAGTTGTCCGTGGACACAGTGTACGCAAATAAACTTCCGCCGTCACTCTTCAACTGGGCGAGAGATCCAAGATGTTGGAGTGTGACGGTATTCTGCACACACAAAATTTAAAGAAGCAAAAAAAAAAAAAAAATTAAAACACCATACTACAAGTTTTGATTTAAAAATGTACATCAGAAGAGAAAAAAATAAGCATCCAACCCTACATTCTGCCCGCCTCTTGTAAAAAAACACACTTGTCATAACACTCATCCTCTCTTTTCATCTTTTTCTCCCATGTTTTCTTACCATAACTAGTGTACAAGGTATGTACTGAGCTACACATTACATATAGTATGTATGTATGGACATTATGATCAAATTACATATGCGTTCAATTCGCGTACTCCCAAAGTAATGAAAATGTAATCCATGAAAGAATGTATGATGATGTTAGTCCCCATTACAATTATCTGAGACTCATATCTCTCTCTCCTTTCTTCCTCCGGACATTTTTCTTGTGGAATGATCTGTCTCGCTCTTTTCTCTCTCGGAGGTTATCTCTCTCTCTCTCCTGCCGTCTCTCATCTTATGTGTCACACACAATGAGTCAACACACTGACTGATAAACATCTCCTCCTCCTGTCATTGATTACGGATGCGAGGCAAAACAACAACGCCAGCCGGAGCTGCGGCAGCAAAACTTTTTTTGTGCGTGTCAACAAATTTATTTCTCTCTCTCTTTGTCTCTCTTTCTTTCTCTCTGTGTCTGTCTCTCTCTTTGCCTCTCTTTCTCTCTCTTTTTCTCTGCATCTTTCTCTCTCTTTCTTCCACTTTCTCTCACTTTCTCTCTTTCGCTCTCTTTCTCCCACTTTCTCTATCTTTCTCTCTTTCTCAGTTTTGATTTTACTTTCTCCCACATTCTCTCACTTTCTCTCTTTCGCTCTCTTTCTCCCACTTTCTCTATCTTTCTCTCTTTCTCTTTCTCAGTCTTGCTTTTACTTTCTCTATCTTTCTCTCTTTCTCTTTCTCAGTCTTGCTTTTACTTTCTCTAACTTTCTCTCTGTTTTTCTCTGCATCTCTCTCTGTCTCTCTCTTTCTTTCTCTTTTTCTCTGCATCTCTCTCTGTCTCTCTCTCTTTCTTTCTCTTTTTCTCTCTCTCTTGCTCTCTCTCTCTTTATTGCTCTCTGTTTTTCCCTATTTCTCCTTCTCTCTCTTTGTGTTTTCTTATTTCTCTGTCTTTTTCTCCTTTGTCCTACCAGAGTTTCTCTCAATCTCTTGCTTTCTCTCTGAATGTCTTTCTCTCCACGCTATCTCTCTCTGGCTCTTCCCCGCCTTTGAGAGGCACATGCGACGGAATATTTTATAGGAGCTTTACATAATTTGCTGTCTCTCATTCTACTGATATTACCTTCTAGATAACTCTGTCTCTGCATGTTTGTATTTTGTTTATGTAGCGTTAAACATACATATATTACTATCATTAATACTTTTATTATCTTCCCTTCTGCTACTCTTCCATCGTTGTTTGAAATGGCCGTCCCTCTCTGTCTTTCTTTTGCTTTCTCTCCTCGTCTACATGATTTATTTTCTCTCTCTTCTTCGCTTTTTCGAATTTTTTGTGTCTCCGGATTTCCCTTTCACTCTTCTGCATTTGTCAGATTTTTCTCTCGTTTGCACTTATTGTGGGTTTGGTGGTTTTTGAATTTGTCTATTTCCTTCGTTTTGGTATTTTATCGGTATTTTTCTACAAATTAGCATCTTTTTCTTTGTTTTTTCTGGCTTTCATTTTGCATGGACCATACTACCTGTTCTGTCTTTCTTTCATTTGGCCGTTTGTTAATGTCCTATTTCGTCTTGTAACAGTCTATTTTTCTCTCCCTTTCTGTTGTATGTTCAAGATTCTTCTCGATCCGTTATTTTTCTCTTTCTGTCTCTGTGAATTTATGTTTATCGTCGTGTCTCCATTTCTGGGATCTCTTTTGTTCTGGTCCCTCCCATGTTTTATTCTCTCAGCTCTTCTCACTGTCTCTCATTTTTCCTGTCTTGTCCCTCCCTCTAAATCTGTTAGTCACATACCAAGAATAAATACTGAAATATACGCAGATGTGTCAGACAAATCTAGACCGTATCTTCATCTTGTGTAACGTTCCCTGTTCTATTTGTTACATTACGTGGCTTAATGATTTACACGGGGGAAATTAAATGGAGTTTTTATTTTTAGAATGAATTTTAATTATGCCTACTACCATATAGATGTCATGTGTTCTAAGTTGGCTCTTTCGCGTCATGATGGTCTTCCAATAAATCCTTAATAAGGGCAATGTGGCGATTTGCAGAGGGGAAGAAAAGTCCGAGGATAAACCGGTATGGATAATAAAAAAAAAATCTAAGACAAACTTCCCAAAAGGGTTTGGAAGAATTTAGTTTTTTTTTTTTTGGAAATATACTTTATTTTGTGAGTTCAGAAGGAGAGATAGAAGAATTGGAAGAAAGAGGAAAGTTTGGAGATGCTACTTCTTTGGGAATTGGGGCTACCCATGATCATCGGGAAAATGAAGAAGTAAAAGATGAGTGGAAGAATCGACAAAAAAAGTGAAAGAAAACTTTCTTCATACCCTCAAGACTTTCACAATTAGCGCAGTCAGTATAGTCGAAAACAAGTTTGGCAAATTAGGATTTCTTCTGTAATTATACAACTCTTGTAGTATATATCTAGTTTATTGGTTTATTTGGGGAAAAAATCGCTTATCCTGTACTACGTAGTACATAGTCCTTTATGAGACTTTCTCCAATGTAGGTCATTGACCCGAGGAAGAGCAAAATTCCAAATTTTTCTGATTGTGAGAATCAAAGAGAAAGTCGAGTGAAATTTTAGTACTTACCAAAATATCCCAAATGGAATACATAGGTTTAATTTTATTTCGCGGGAGAATTTGACAGTTGAAACTACTAATAAAGCTGAAAAAATATACTATTGTTTGTATTTCCGCGAATGACAATTTAAATGCTAAATTAAATTATTTTTTGTAATAAACTTGATCTCACTTGATTTCAGTTTTAAGGTATAAATGTTTATTATTGGGGCGAAAAATGTATTTTGAATTTCTTCAAATTTTTATTTGCTTACAGGAAGTTTCAAATGTGATTAATGTCTGAATAATTTGGATTTTACTATAAATGTAAATTCAACACAATTTATTGTCCCAAAAATATAATTGCGAAAACCATTTAAAACTAGTTTTACGACCTGGATTTATACATTTTATTACAGCGATTCAGTTTTGATTGCATGGATTAATTTTTTTTTATTCCAGTGATTTTAATTTTGCCCGGAAAATTCAAATTCAATTATTCCGGCAATAAAAATTGAAAATTTTCCTTTCCGGAAGAAAAATTAAGAATTTACACCTTCAAGCTAAATACTCGGGATTTGCTCACGTTTCCGAAAAATTCTAAAATGTGATGTCCCCCAAAATGTTTATTCATTGGAAAAATTAATTAAATTGTGTTTTATACCGGGAAAAATGTAGATTTGAAGTTATTGCAAACACATTCACCATGAACTTTATAATCTAAAATAAATATTTTGCAGTACAAAATTATTTCGACACATTTGGAAAGGGAATTAAATCTATTCCACGAAAATGAATATAAATGAAAAAAACTTCCGGGAAATATCCATCGAAATTTAATTTCTAAGGGCAAATCATCTGTCAAAATGCCATCAACATCATTTGAAACAGAAGATTGATCAAGAGATTACAGAAAAAGGTCTTTTAGAGAAAGTCAAAAAGTGAAATTTGGGCCCTAAAAAAATGAAAAGGAAAGTGAATGAAGCGTAAAAGAATGATCCTTTTTTCTCTTCCATTCCTTGTTGTATGCAATTTTCCATCATTTGCTTTCCTTCTGCTTGAAAAGATCCTATGGAGAAGCAAAAACTCTCTCTCTCTCACTCTATTTTTTCCATTTACTTTCTCCATACAAAGTTCCTCCCGTACATACATAAGCCCTTCCTGTCAAAGTCCCCCGTACCAATATTCTTGAAGCCAATTCTTTCTCCCCTGACTTTTCTTCCCTTTTCCCTCCGTTCTTTTGGTGATCCTTTTGAAAAGTTTATTGCCTCTTCCAGAACTGGAGAAAAAGGGAGAAAGGCCAAGGGAGTACATGGGGAGGTCCAGACTTTTTTTTTTATACTTTCCACGCTATTTTTTCCAAATACAACACATTCACCATTTTCCCCTCGTACCATTTCTCCCTTTTCTTCTTTTGCCCTTGTTCCTTTTTTTTTATCATTGACACAAAAAAGCATGGGGAGGAACGAAAGAAAAGGGGAATAGAACCATTTCACTATTTTTTTCGAGGGGTTTAAAGGTCTGTGTAACTTTTTTTGGGGGTAGAAAAAAGAGAAAGTGGAAGGGAGAAAGTTTCAATAAAATACACCTTTTTTTTGTCTGCTTCCCCCCTGTGCGTGTATCTTTTGTTGGGACTCTTATGACTATTATGGATGTTACTTTTTTTCATTCTTGAAGAGGGTGGCAATAGAAGGGAGGGTGGCGTGGTGGAGAGAGTCGTAGGGACTTACAATAAAATGTTTTCTTTACCATCCATTGTGTTGTAGCTTGAAGTTGTAGTACTTTCTTTGGTAACAATGACATCGTTATTCCCACTATTTCTCCCGTTCTTCCCTATTTTGCCTTTTGTTAGTAGCTCCTCTTGTCTCCTTCTCCTGATTGCTGTTCTATTTGGGTTTTTCTTTTCTTGTGCACTTCCTTCCGACGGTTTTTCTAGATCCTTGTATGTGACTATATTTTGTCTTCCTGTTTTGACTTTCTCTTTCTGCCTTTGCATGTGTTTTGTCAAGCCTTCGTCCAGTTTCCTTCCAATATTTTCTCATTTTGCCCTGAGGGCTTTTGTCACTTTCTTTCTGGTTTTTCCCTTGTTTTCCGCTCGCGTTTTCTACTATTTTCTCTCTCAGTTCAAGTAACTGAATCCTTTTCTATGTGCATTTCTCAATATTTTGATTTATTCCACTTTCTCCCTGCTTTTCTACGCTTTCTATGCGCATTTCTCAATTTTTTGTTCTATTCCATTTTCTCTATGCTTTTCTGCATTTTTCTGTAGTATTCTACTTTCTCTCAACTTTTCTTAATTTTCTACTTTCTCTCAACTTTTCTTCATTTCCTAATTTCTCTCACCTTTTCTTCATTTTCTGTCAATTCTACTTTCTCCCAATCGTTCTACTTTTCTGCCTATTGTACTTTCTCTCTATTCATTCTACTTTTCTCGGTTTAATTGAACAATCTTTGTTTTGTTTCCTTTGTTCTGTTTTCTGGTTCCACTCTCAATTTCCCTGATTTTCTCCAGGCCATTATGGACATTTTTTTCTCCAGTTGTCATTGTTTCTAAATCGCGTTTGTATCCATCCTTGCTTCTTCCATTCCTTTATTCTTTTAGTTCTTAATTTCTGGTAATAATGCAAAATATTTCTGTATAATCAAATCTAGCTCAATCCATCATACTTAAAAAAAATGTAATGCATCATCCGTAGCAATGCAACATGTCCCACCCACAAAATGTCAGCATCAAGGCTGGAAATGGGTTGAAATTGTTTTCGAAGGACACTGGGCTAAATTTTAAAAACAATTGCATTTATTAACTTTCTCGCCACGTTTTTATTTTTACATTTTAACGACAATCTGAATTTGCGTCTTTGGGATAAATAATATCGGGACATTTCTGCAGGATTTCCTGCTCCTCCCGTAATTCCATTTCTTATGGGACAAGTTGTGGATTACATAAGTTTGTGTAATTCCCCTTGTCCTAATGGGAGGCAGTTATGCCCGTAAAGGGCATTTCCGAGCTCAAAATCACCCCGGTCATGACAGAAGTAACGAGGACCTTCTTGTGACGTTGAAGCCATGGCCTTGGGGCTAATTAAGTGGATACTATGTGAGGGTCGTGGAAGGGGAAAGGAAGCAGTCGTAATTCTTGGTTGTAAAATGCATCGGAAAAACTTGTTCCCATGCCCCATGATAGCTTTCTCCACCATTCCTATATATATATGGAACCAATTATAGGAAATGTGGTGGAAAGTCCAGGCCTTCCCCCCCAAAAAAAGGTATAGAAAACTTTTTGGACGATTATTCCCCCATTATCTTTCAGGGGGTGAGTGATGTAATGACGCTACTTTTGAGAGAGTTTCTGTGAGAGCATGTATATTACGTACTAATCAGTTCCTGCTAGAGACAGAGACGATGACTTTGACACCTTTCCCCATAACCGTATTCCGAGATGGGCTTCGATCTATTAAAAGTCCTCTCAACTCTCCCTCTCCGACAACTTTTGAGAGGAAGGTAATGAGTGCCACTGGGAATGGTGTGGAGGCTGAAAGCACTGGGGCGGACTGGCTCGTTAATTGCAATTTTTTTTTAACTTTCCTTCCTTTTACTATCACGTTTTTCCCCTTTTTAATTCCCTGACTTTTTACTCTGGACTTTCATTTTTCAACTCTTGACTTTTCCGTCTTTTCCCTTCTTGTTCCTGGAATTTTCCCTGATTTCTTGTACGCATTTGTTTTCCGTTTCGCCCTTGGCTTTTCCTCTTTTTATAGGTTTCCTTTTTCTGAATTATTCCTATAATTTTTTTTTCTACGCTTTATCGCTGTTTCTGGATTATTTTTATTTGTATGTGTTGAAATTCCGTTTTTTGCGTTTTTTCTAAACTTTTCTGTCTCGCATCTTTCCGTATTTTCTGTTTTCTTTGACTTTCTTTGATTTTTTTCTTTTTATTCACTATGTCGCTTTTGTTTTTTTACCCTTGGTTTGCGTTTGTCTTTTACCTTATATTTTTGCTCTGTCTTTCTGTATTTTGTCATTCTCTTTCTGATCTTGTTCTGTTTTTGTATCGTTTCTCTTTTATGGTTTGTTTTTTCTCGTTATTGGCTTGCCATTTCTGTTAATTTGTTTGTTTATTTTCGTCCTCGCTGTATTTTCCTTTTTTATTTGTTTGGTTGATTTCCAATCTCCCTATACTTGTCTCTTTTTCCAATTCGTTTTCCTTTTTCTATATTTTTACTTTTTTGTTACATACTTTGTCCTTTTTTCTGTAATTTTTATTTTTTTCGATATATTTGTTCTTTCTGTATAGATATATTTTTTTTCGATATATTAGTTCTTTCTATATAGATATTTTTTTTCGATATATTTGTTCTTTCTATATAGACATATTTTATTTTTCTCTATATATATTTTTTTCAGCTTCTTTCTATATAGATATGTACACTGTGTTATTTTGCTCTCTCCATAGTGTTTTCTTTTCTTTTTTTCCAATTGTTTTTATTTCTGTCTGTATTTGCTATCTTCTCTACTGCAATTATGTTTTAATTGAATATTTTTCTACTTTTTTTAACGTTTTCATTAGGTTTTCCTTTTTGTAATGTTTCTTTTCTGCGTGAATTGGTGTAATTTTCCGTGTCTGTTTCCAATTATTTTTCCGGATCTTTACCTTTTAATTTTTACGTCTCTTGACACTTCGCTTTCAAATTGCTATGAGCTTTTCCCATTTTTATGTCTCTGTTGACATGCCGACTTTCTCTTGGATATACTTATTTCTTCATTGGCTTTTCTCCCTCAACTTCTCCCCTTCTCTTGCCATGTTTAACTTCCTGCAACTATCCCCTATTTATCTCAACTCCTCCACTTTCCCCGCATTTTGCCCCGCCAAGACTTCTCCGTAATAGAACCATTACATTTCATAACAACCTCTTTCAGTCTCAATATTATCCCCCTTATTCAACGCAACCCTTCCCCGCAATGTCCCCTCAAAAGAAACTTGCGATTGAATCCCACCCCATTTTCGTCCCAATACAATATGTCCCTTTTCTCCCCAGAATTCTTCCTCCTTCCGGTTCAAAATTCGTTCAAAATTCCCCTTTATTGTTTATTTTAGTTTTAACAAAGAGTTTCCATTTTTCAATTTGATGGAAGGAATTTTCCATATATCTTTTATGAAGAAGTTCCATACAATGAATACTTGTGGACGAAAGGAACTTTTACTATCACTGGAATTTTTTCAGGCTCTTACGCAATACCCAGGAAGACCTCGTAGGTAAACATGCCCAAGCATTCACGTATTTACATATGTATGTACGTGCATATCTACGTGCGTAGGTTAGTTGGTAAATAATTGCGACATTTCACTTCCATTTCCCAAGCTCTCTTCCATTTCCGAGGAAGAGGGAGGCAAAAGGGTTGGGATCCTATTACGACTGCAAGGGGTGCACATTTGTTCCGTTTTTCCCACGACGTGTGCAGCTATTGACATTGAAAGGCAGTCAAAAAGAGAGTAAGGAAGGATCAAAGGAAATTGGAGAGAGAGAAATCAAGAGGAACTGAAAGAAATTGAAAGTGAAAGAGAACCCATGGGAACAAGAAGGAGAGAGAAAGAAAGAGAAAATTAGAGAAAAAGAAAGAAAGAGAAAAACAGAGAGCAAGAAAGATAGAAAAGAGGGACAAAATTAAAAGGAAGAAAGACAGATAACGATAGAGAGCAAGAAAGAAAAAATAAAAGAGAAAAACAGAAATCGAGAGAGAGAAAGAAAGAAAACGAGAGAGAAAAAGAGAGAAAACGGGAGAGAGAAAGAGAGAACAAGAGAGCGAGAAAGAAAGAAAACGAGAGAGAAAAATAGAGAAAACGGGAGAGAAAAAGAGAGAACAAGAGAGAGAGAAAGAAAGAAAACGAGAGAGAAAGAGTGAAAACGAGAGATAAAGACAGAGAGAAAGAAAGAGAAAACCAGAGCTAAAAACAGACAGAAAGAAAGAGAAAACCAGAGCTAAAGACAGACAGAAAGCAAGAGAAAATGAGCGAGAGAAAGAGAGAAAAAGAGAGAGAAAAAGAGGAAAAAATAGAGAGGTAGAAATGTGTGTACGAAATGATTGAAAGGGAAACAAGGAGAAAGGAACAAGGAGAGATAAAAAGGGTGAGAACGAGAAAAAAAAAGAAAAGGAAATAGAGAAAAAGAGAGAGAAGGATATATGTGCAGATAAAACAAAAGAGGATGAAAGCACAGAACAAACCACCTGTAGAAACAGAAAAAAATGAAACCCGGAAAAGAAGCCAATTTCCGGCCTAAAATGTTTGAATCCTCCTCCATGAAGAAGTGTTAATTACTCCCCAAGAAAGAGCGAGAAGCACAAATATTTTTCAAACAACCCGCTAATGACCCTTTGTTTTCCCATCCTTTTGTACCAATTTTAAAAAGGAGCTTCGTTTGCACCCATTTAGTCAGGATCCAAAGAAAGTACTAAAGACATTGACTCCACTTGTAGTCAACAGTGGTGGGCATCTACAGAGGAAATTTTCAATGGAAAACCCATAGGTCCCAGAATATACTTTTGAAGTCTGGAAGAAAATAAGGAAATTCCTTGTCTCACACCACCAAAAAATAATAGGATGGCCATCAAAGCCCTCCGCCCCTTTCAAGGCGTGCAAAATGGGGAAGGATGTGGAGGGAACGTAAATCCAAAGAAATTCCCTTCATAGAAATAATAATAAAGTTACAGTCTCTCCTTTCCCTTTATCTCTTTTCAAAAGGAGCGGACCGGAAGGATGGGGGAAAACAGACTTGAGATGAAGACGATGATGATGAAGGGGAGAAAAAAGGGAAGTACATAAAAGGCAAGGGGGAGAAGGGGTGAAAGGACATTTTGTGTGTTAAGAGGATGGCTGGTAGTAATGTGCGAAAGGATGCGCGAAATTGCCACCTCAGGCAGTGGCTTGTCAAGTACAAAACATGAGGGCAGATGGAGAGAGATAGGCATAGAGAGAGAAAGAGAGAGAGGAAGAGAGAGAGAAAGAGAGAGAGAAAGGGAGAGAAAGAGAGAGAGAAAGAGAGCGAGAGAGAGAGAGAAAAAGAGAAAGAGAGAAACAGAGAGAGAGAAAGAGAGCGAGAGAGAGAGAAAATGAGAGAGAGAGAAAGAGAGCGAGAGAGAGAGAGAAAAAAAAAGAGAAACAGAGAAACAGAGAGAAACAGAGAGAAATTTCAGAGTTGTACCCAAGGCTAGGGAATGACCATTTAGGGCACAAAACGTTCTATCTCCTTCATCTTTTTCATCTTTTCTTATCTACTTTCTCCTTCCCCGTCCAACTACATCTCCTTTTCCGTCTTTTTCATATACTTAACAGACACTTGAACGATAAAAGCATATTAGGATTCAAGTGCTTGGAAAATATTCTCCCTCCAGCTTTCACTCTTTCTTCTTTTTGTTGCTCCTTTTCTTTCTCTAGATTTTTTTATGCTTTTCCCTTCTGTCTTCCTCTTAGGCTTCTATCTATCTGTATTTCTTTAACGCTCCTTTTCACTAGCTTACTCTTTATCTCCACTTTCTTTGGATTTTCTCTCTCTCTTTTGCCAAGGATTTTCTTTCACTAGCTTTCACTTTATCTTACTTTCTCCACTTTCTTTGGCTTCTCTCTCTCCTTCTCTTAGGCTTTTTACTTACTTGCTTTCTCTTCCCTTTTTCTGTCTCGTATTTTCTCTTTTAGTAGCATTATCTTCCACTCGCTTTCTCCTTTACTTTCCTCACAAAATTCCCAACAATTTCGAGTCCTCATTTTTTCATTTCCTCTTTTTTTTCATGTCCTTATATATCTCGATGTTTTCAATTTCGCTCATATTTTGAATCTTCCTGCTTCAAGACGAGCGTTGCTTCCCAAAATTCCACTTGCTCTTTTTTTTTTGGCAGATGTAATACACATCTAAATATGTATGTATTCTCTAAATATTTTCGCAAACTAAAAAAAGTGGATAAAATGCAAAATGTGTTTTTGTCCACTGTAGAATAAAGAGGAATAACCGGGTGAAAACGAGACTAATTACAGTCATGTGCTCGTTTTTTGTTTTTCCAGAAAACTATAGCCCATCAAGAATATTAGATGTTTGCATTGACGGAGCAAACGGCCCGCTATTCAGCATTCCCCTTAAAGTGGGCGGCATGTGGGATACAAAGGGAAATCTGAGGAGGAGGACGAAAGGCTGTTTGCCATAATAAGTCCCATAATGGGACTTATAATGGCCACATGAAGCAGTGTAAATGAAGAGAAAAAGACTGACATGAAAAGGGAAGAGTAAATACAGAGAAACAATAGCGATATAATACGGAGAGATATAAAGGGCAATGCAATGGTGAAAGGAATGAAATTCAAATGGAGAAATTCCATCAGTTTGCCCTATTAAATATTGAGAAAAGGGTTTGTCAACAGAAATCAGGAGCTTCCATGAATTCCTTTAAAAAAGACTCCCAAAAACTGGAAGGCAGCCCAAAAAACCCGAAATCGGCTTTTCTCTTAAATAATGCGGGAGGAGGAGTACATAGAAGAATTAGGGAAGATTGCCTAAAAGAGGTTCTGGAAGCTCGTGGTTAATGTGGTGGATTAAAAATGCAAGGGAAGAGGAGCTTACCTATGCATATGAAGATAAATCCCAGCTAACAGGGTGGAGGATTACACTTGTTTAAGCCCTGGGACTGGGGCAACTTGGTCCAATCGAATAATTATTAGAAAGTAGCACAAATCCTTGTGTAACGGACGAAAGGCCCTAAATAATCCTCCAAAAATCCAGGATAATATTGTAGATATCATAATAAAAAAATCCAAAACAAATAATTCGTTAAACCCTTTTTGTCTTCTTCTTTTTCGTTCAGGTTAGTCTGTATTTTTTTCCCGGGGATTTAAAAACTTTCAAACCGCTACTGTTTGATATGAATGTAAATTTCAAGATTTTTTTACTCTAGAATGCACACAGAAAAAAAACTTTAGCTGTAACTCCGGTATATTTAATTTAAATTTTAAATCCCCAGGAATTTACGCCGCCTCAGACATTTCCTTAAGATTCTTCTATTGACATTTCCGTTACGGTGAAAGCGAAGGGGAAATGTTTGGCTCTCAAGGACAAGGGGCATGGGGGAAAGTTTGACTTAATTTAACCTCACAAAAAGGAGGGAAACAACTTTTGTCTCTTCGTCGTTTCTACGTTTTGCGGAGACTTTTCCTTTTTTATGGGGGATAAATATGGGGGAAAGTTGAAGGGTTGGAGGGAAAGGGATTTTTTTTAGCTCTGGGGATTTTTAGTCCTTTTTCGTTGTGGTAATAAAAGGGGTGACCTTTTTTGAGTTTCACCTTGCCCCAAATTTTGGGGGAGAAGAAATTTTACAAGGCAATTTTAGGAAAGCTTGAAAATATCAGGAAAATTCTTGTTTATACAAAACATTAATGCTGGAAAAGAATGATGAAATGGGACGAAGGTCCGTTCAAACTAAAAAATAACATCACAAAATGTTTTTCCTATTACTCTCACAAATAAAAAGTGTTCTGAAATAAAGTCAATAAAATAATACAACTAAATAAAATGTGCAAAAAATAATAACCTAATACATTAGCATCAGCAAAAAATAATATAGAAATGATATGAAATAGAATCAGCAAAACGAATGTATAATTTAAATATACTGAAATATAATCAGCAAAAAATATATAATTTAAATATACTGAAATAAAATCAGCAAAAAAGTATATAAGTGTACTGAAAAAAATATATAAGTATATAATAAAAAATATAATCAAATTGACTGGTTTAACAAAAAACCATTTTCGTTGAAGATAATATTTATTTTTGTCGGCTGTAGAGACAAAAATAAGTCAACATTAGTGTTACCCTCACTTTCACGCCGGAGAAAAATTCCGGTCGTGTCAAGACTGCCAGGAGGTGACAAGAGCATTACGAGGATTTACCTTCAATTTCCCGGAGAAAAGTCTTTCCAAATCTTTTTCTCACCCTCCGCTTTCTCCTGGAAAAAAATCTCTGGAAGTAGTTGTAAAAACACGCGCATACATACGTATGTACATATGTATGCATGCATGTATGTATATGTATATATAATGTACATACCTACAAATGTCAGGAAAAGACACACCTATAACTATTTATTATTGCAGGAAGAGGAACCAGAAAAAAATAGCTTATCATTTTCCCTTCAACTCCCTCCCCTAATACCCCAGAAAAAATAAATGGACCCAAATCTTTTTCCGTAGTTTTTTTCTTCCGTTGCAGGGCAAAGCCCTTGCAGAAAATAGAGGAAATGCATATAAAAAATTTCAGTTTTGGGCCAACAAATTATTGCATTACACATCCAGAAATGTTTCGTCTTTTGTTATTTACTATTTTTAAATGATTTAAAAAAATAATTGGAAAATAAATAATATTGTATTCCCGAAAGGGAATTTGTCACCCTCCAAATCAATTTTCTGGGTTAAAAAAGATGCATTTGAGGTAAGCCCAAAACTTAATGTAAAAATAAAAGTATGTGAAACGCAATATATCACTGTGTTAAGTATTAATGCACGTGTTTCCGTATACACACCGAGATTATTTTCAGTCTAAATTGGAGCCAATGTAAAAGACTGGGACACAAATCAGTGATTTCCATTTAATATTCCAAGTATTAAAATGACTTTTGGCCTTCAAATTGAAATAGAACCTGTCAACCAAACTGCAGGGGGGGACTTCAAAAGAGAAAGTTTACCAAAGGGAAAAAAAACTTGATGATTAATTCATGGAGAAAGTGAATAAACTTTCCCCAAAGCCTTTCATTAACGCCCAGTATTTCTCCATACATACATACTCCCAAGGCAAAATTAGACGTTCAGTCCTTCCCTATATATTTTTTCCCTTGAATTCCTCCTTTAAAAGAATTTCTCCACGAATCAACATATCAAAATGACTTTCTCCCCGAAAATAAGCTGAGGAATCATCCTTGCAAAACAGGGGAAAGTCCATTAAACATTGTGAAAGCCCGGTGTTTACCTTTTCCAAAAATACACGAGCATATAAAATCCTGGGAATACTTTTAAAAATATGACGCCATTCCTGGAAAGTCAACTTATGAGCATGCATTATTCACGGAGATTCCCGCCCTTTTAAATACTTAAATGCCCTTGCTTTCACTCACTGCTTTTGGCGGGCTCAAAATAATTTATGAGAGACGTTTTTCTCCTGTCAAATAAACGTTAAGAGAAGCTTTTTCTATTTACTACGCAGAATGGCAGAATTATGTACATTTTGCTTTCCCAATTCGAAATTGCCGCCGGTCATATTTTCCTGATTTTATTATGGCCTATATAAATATTAATGTCCATTTTCTGAAACATTTTCTGGCTTATACAAAACAGATCAATGGCTTTCAAATCTGTAATAAAAATAATGGCTGTCACAGTGCCCAGGATTTTCAATTAGGATTGGCGAGCAATAATTTCAAAATGGAGGGAAATCTAGATAACGTGAAGGATTGTCATTTTTCCAATGGTTGGCATGTCCAAGGTACATAGATATTATTGGCCATACGACCATGCCTATTCTCCCAAGAGGACAAGCGCCGGGGTAAAACTACAGTAAATAACGATTGTATGGTGAAAGTATAGAAAAGTCCTTTCAGGCTGTTGCCCACACGGTTGATGGACAGCCAAAGATATACACGTATGATACATTTAATTGTCAATAACCCAAATCCCGTTCATTGCTCGAGGAAATGACACTTTCGTAAACATTGTCCATTTTTTATGTGTGCACACTCACGTGGAGAGGCGAATGCTTTTAAGCAAGAATTTCCCTTCAATATTGAATACTATACTGTGGGTACACCTTTTTCACTGGACATTCTTTGTGGTTTATTCCTCTCATTTTTTGCTGTTTCTTTTTATTTATTTTTTACTTTTTAGTTTTTAATCTATTTTTGTAGGCACCCCTGTGATGTCTCCATCCTTTCCACGCTTTTTTTTCCGCTTGATAAATGTATCGCTTGTTAAACTATGCTTTGTGTATATTTGGATTTTCCTTTTTTTAAATAACGGCTAGGTTGTCACTATTTTGGCTTTACTAATTTAAAAAGTGGATATTTCAGCATTTTTAGTATTTATTCTTCCACTTGTTTCTCATTTTGCTATTCTCTCTTTTTGGTCTCTCATTTTGCTATTCTGACTCATTTGGTTTTTCTCTGTGCCTGGTTTTTGCTTATTTTTAAGCGTTTCTTTTTTATTATTGCTGTCTTTCGTTTGCCTCAATCTTTCTGTCTTTTTGTCTATCGTCTGTTTCAGTGTCTGTTTCTGCCTTGCTCTATGTCCCTTTTTGTCTTTCTCTCGTTTTGTATCTCTCTCTCGTTTTGTATCTCTCTCTATCTCGTTTTACATTTCTCCCAGTTTCTTTTTACCTGTTTCGGTCTCCCGTTTTGCCTGTTTCTGTCTCTCTTTTTGCCTGTTTCTGTCTCTCTTTTTGCCTGTTCCTGTCTCTCTTTTTGCTTGTTTCTGTCTCTCTTTTTGCCTGTTTCTGTCTCTCTTTTTGCCTGTTTGTGTCTCCCGTTTTGCCTATTTCTGTCTCTCTTTTTCCCTGTTTCTGTCTCTCTTTTTGCCTCCACTTTTGCAATTGAATGCCTTCCCGTTTCTCTCTTGGTTGATTAATTTCCCTTTTTATTTCCTTTTGTTTCACCCTTGTCTATTTTTGTCTCTCACCTTTCTCTGTCCTTCTCTCTTTGTAGTATTTTTGCTGTTCGATCTTACAAATAGTATCTTCACACTCTCTCCTTCATCGTGTCTGCCTTCGTATTCCTTATTGTTATTTGCCTTTCCTCACATTCGTATTATTTCTGAAGCTTTTCTTGTCCATCGTGTTTGTATTTCCCACCTTTTTGTAATATTTTTTTACCATTCTCTCTCCTCGCTAATTGAAGCTCTCGCGTTTCGCCACCAAAAGCCACTTTCTTGCTTATTGTTCCGGGTTATTCTTTCTCATTTACAAAAGCTACCCCTCCCTCTCAATTTCCAAAGGCTTTTCCTCCCTCTTAATATCTATTCATCTCCTCCGTCCACGGAGCCCGTGAGGCTCATCCAGTGAATCCATACTTTATTTACAATGTACCCTCAAGGTAAGGTTCTTCCTCCGAAGAAATTGAACCTTGTCGAGGAAGAATTGTATGTAATATCCGCCATTGCTCCAGGCGACATTAGGTCCTTCTCGGGTATACCTTTTTCTATTCTTTGTCTCTCTCTCTCTCTCTTTCTATTTCTCCATTTCGTGTGCCCACTACAAAAAGTCTGATAAAGTTAATGAAAAAGGTGGGTATATACACACGTATTGGGTAGGCCCAGAGACGGAAATGTGGGTATACATATGATGTTTGGCACAGATAATTTTTTTTTCTAGCCAATTACTATTAGACGCAGTGGGGAAAGGGAAGGAAGACTCTCACGCAACCTTTGTGTGTTTGTATATCTATATATACCTAATACCCATGTATATATTCGCATCCTTTATGGACACTACACCAATGAGTGTACCTTAAATGGAATCTATTCCCTCTCTCCAATTTTTCTTATGCAAGGGAGAAAGGTAGGAGCATGAATGATTGATACATTCCTAATAAATAATAATACTACCATAGTTTACGTATATTTTACCCCGGACTTCGGCATATAAAATGTATACATACGTACTTTCCGGATGGCTCCATAGGGGCCGGGTATTGTCAGTACAAGAGGGGAGAAAGCGATTATATAAATATAAACAACAAGTCAGAATCGGGGGACATCAAATATTCATTCTTGCTTCGTATCAACATGAGGGAAGCATTACAAAAGGGACATCGAGGGAAAGAGAGGGCAGTGGGGGACATGGAATGATAGAAAAATTATGAGAGAAATAGAGAAGGAAACATGGCGAGCAGGAAATGGAGAGCATGAGAAAGAAAAGGAAAGTGCGGGATAACAGAGAGAAAGTGGGGAGACAGAGAGAAAGAGAGGCAGGAAAAAATAAAAAAGGGAAAGTGCAAAGAGACGGAGTAAGAGAAAACAAGGAGAGTGAAGAGAAAGAGAGACAGAGAAAGAGGAAAAAGGGACAGCATAGAGGGACATAGCAACAGGGAGAAGGAGCGAAAGAAAGAGAAAGAGAGAAAAGGACACAAAACGAGAAAGAGAGAGGGAGGGAAAGAGAGAAGGAGAGAGAAAAAGCAGAAAAAGAGAGAGCAAGTTAGAAAACGAGAGAGTAAGAGAAAAGAGTAAGAAAGAGGGAAAAGGAGAAAGAAAGAGTGATGAAGAGAGAAAAGGAAAGCAAAAAAGTGAGAGAGAGAGAGAGAGAGAAAGAGGGGAAGAGAGAAAAGGAGAGAAAAGGATTGAAAAAGAAAGAAAAAGAGTGAGACAGAGAGAAAGGGAGAAAAAGGAGAGAAAAAGAGTGTGAAAAAGAGTGGGAAGGAGAGAGAAAAAGAGAGAGAAAGAGCGAGGAAAAGAGGGAGAAAGAGAGAGGGAAAGGAAACGAGAGAGAGAAACAGAGAGAAAGTGATATCTCTTTTAAAGCAAAAAAAAATTAAACAATATTATTTCAGTTCCTTTCTATGGAGACACGGAGAAGACACATGTTAATGTCCAAATATTTATTTATATTAGACTATGAAAGAAAAATTGAATTTTCCCAAATAAACTTGTTTATATAAATGTGCTAATTTTGGGGTTTGCGAAATACATTGCTGGAAAATTGGATTTCCACAATGTAATTACAGTTATTTTCTTACATTTAATTTTGGCTTTAAGTTTGAGTTTTGCGATTGGTAAACACATGCATACACACATGAATGTGTGTACATATGTATTAATGTAGGGAATGGTGAAGGATATTGCCGAAGTGTGTTGACGTCCAGGCTAAAAATGAACAGGTGTCTGCCAACACCAGTATTTCTCCAAGTGTACATTTTTTGTCCATATGTCCTTGCCACAATCCAGCAGGTACAAAATCGGAGAAAATCCAATGTATTTTTACTTATGTACTTATATATTATATATAAGATATATATATATAATTATCTTAAAAAAATTATTTATTATTCGAACGCCTAAAAATTATTTTTATATACATGAATATTGTAACCCATGGATTGTGTAATACAATAATAATGTCGAGGCGTTGGATTAATGAATAAGATTTTTTTTTTGATGGAGATGATCATAGTACTGGATACAATTTTTTTCTCAGCAATATGTACACCTCCAATTAAGCCGGCTCAATTAAAGGAAAGGGTTCCTTTGGTAGAAAAAGCGACTCTCGTATTAATACTTGCACCAGCCAGGCGTGTGTTCTTTAATTCCATCTGATGCTCTCGCGCTCTCTCTCTCTTTCTCACTCTCTCTCTCTCTAGCTCTCTCTTTCTCTCTCCCTTCTCTGATTTGGTCTCTCATTGTATGTATATACAGTTGTTCAATTCCAATGCCAACTGCATTGGACAATCAGACAATAATAATCCATACACATCCTTCCTCGTCAATGAACTCTCATCATTCATTTTCCTCTCTCTTTTTTCGTCTCGGTGCTCTATTAATTTTGTATTCATCTCTCTCTCTCTGGCGTTCCCTTTCTTTCAATTTCTTCCAACAAAATTTCTGCTTTTCGCTTTCTCTTTCTTACTCTTTCTTTGAATTTTCTTTTCCATTTCTCCGCCCGTCTCTCCGTCCCTGTCCTTTTCTGTTTATTTCGTCTCTTTCTCCGTCGTTTTTATCCCTTTTGCTTTCTTTTTCAGTCCTTTTCTCTTTCGTTTTCGCTCCCTTTTGCTTTCTTTTTCTTCTTTTTCAGTCCTTTTCTCTTTCGTTTTCGCTCCCTTTTGCCTTCTTTTTTAGTCCTTTTCTCTTTCGTTTTCGCTCCCTTTTGCTTTCTTTTTAAGCCCTTTTCTTTCTGTTTCTTTCTTTTTCAGGCCTTTTTTGTTTTGTTTTCTTTTTCTTTTTTATCTTTTTGTTCTTATATCTTTCTTTTTCGGCCCTTTTTTCTTTTTTTGTTCTGTTATCTTTCTTACTCTGGTCTTTTCTTTTTTGTTCTTTTCTCTTTCTTTCTCTGGTCTTTTCTTTTTTGTTCTTTTCTCTTTCTTTCTCTGGTCTTTTCTTTTTTGTTCTGTTATCTTTCTTTCTCTGGTCTTTTCTTTTTTGTTCTTTTCTCTTTCTTTCTCTGGTCTTTTCTTTTTTGTTCTTATATCTTTCTTTTTCGGCCCTTTTTTCTTTTTTGTTCTGTTCTCTTTCTTTCTCTGGGCTTTTCTTTTTTGTTCTTTTCTCTTTCTTTCTCTGGTCTTTTCTTTTTTGTTCTGTTCTCTTTTTTTCTCTGGTCTT
>JAQGBT010002551.1:0-23483 GCA_034698585.1 Disparrhopalites patrizii | reverse complement strand
TAAAGTGTGTGTGGGAGAGAGAGAAAGAGGAGCAAAGAAAAAAAAATGGAAACAAAACAAATGACTTTCCTAATAAACCTTTTTGCGGTAGTGATCCCCCTCAGAGTCACACGTAGGAAAAGGGTGTAAAAATGATTATACACAACACCAGCAGTCTGGGAATTTTTTTTTCTTCTTTTTGAAAAAATGTATACATTTGCCCCACCATGGCTGATTACCTCATGGATTCCCTTGTATTTAAGAAGTGACACAGCATGTGAGTGGACCCCAAAATGAGCTTAATGACAACATCATGTCTATATTCGTGGCTCAGTGCAAAAAAAAAAAAAAAAGACAGCCGTTCGGCTTCCCTCAATTATCAGTGACGGCTGTACATTTTGTATATACTTGGAGTTTATGTCATACTCTCTTCTCCACACTCTCTGTTTGAGGTACTATGGATTTTGCTAAGTTTTGTGGATTGGGATAGAGGCACACACACGAGTCAGAGTCGTACGGGGCATAGCATGAAGTACAACGCTAAAACAGTATTCGTTGCGTAAGTTCCTCGTGCAGCTTTTGGTGTGTGAAAGAGAGAGAGAGACAGAAAGAAAAATAATATACTCTGTCGGTCTCTCATGTCTTGTGTCGATTTCCCCTAGAAGTGTCACCGGTGCCAATATCACAATTCCTTGTCACTGAGCCATTGTACACATGTTGAGTCTCCCTTGAAAACTTGTCGCCTAATAAAGTGCACATGACTTCACTTGTCATGAGGTTATTTGAGTGAGGAAGAAGAAAAACAAGCAACAACAACAAATTCTTTAAACAAAAATAAAAAGAGAATAAAGTGAAAAGTCAAAGGGTTATTTAACAAGCTCATCCAAAGTTCCCCATACATTTTGTGAATTTTAATCTTTTCTAACATTTTACTTCGTGTCACCCCTGAATGGATTCGGGCCTGCTCATTGAGGACTTGAACTATAGTAAGATTTTAACAATCTTGATATTTTATTTGTCTTACTTTTTTCTGTCTTACCCTTTTTTCATACATTTTTCTGTCTTACATTTTTTCATACATTTTTCTGTCTTACATTTTTTCATCATGCATTTTCCTGTCTTGTAATTTTTTATCATACATTTTTCTGTCTTACGTTTTTTTTTGTCGTACATTCTTTTTGTCTAATCTTTCCCAAAAGTAAGACAAGTTGTTAAACTTTTATCATTGAGACAAATTTGCCAAAACAAAAAGCAGGATTTTTCCACCAAGAGAAAAACAACGGGGTTTATGAACAGTTATGTACATATGCATGTGTATATGGAGCTGTGATATTTCCTCTTGTCATTTCTGTGTGAATGTAATACGTGTAGAGACGTAGAAATTTATTACCAAAGCATGTGTGAATGCAAACCGGGAAGCCGGTGAAAGGTGACGTAAGATTAGTAAATGCAAATCGTGAAATCGTAGTATTGACGGAGGCAAATGGCATGATTCATATATAGTGAAGCTTATACAGGGATCAAAAAACAAGAGAGAGAGAGAGAGACAGAGAAGCATGTGAACTCTCTAAAATCTCTCTTGCTCTTCACGAAATACCATGAAACAAATTTAGCGTAATAAAAAACTTTTTGTGCACTTTGATCCATCTTTGGACCATTTTTTTTTATCAATGAATGTTGTTACTGAGTGATAGCAGAATGTCAGAGTCCAAAATCAATGTGTTGATATTATAACCGTTTTTTCCCCCTAAAATCCTACATATATCATTTCCCCTAATATATTTTACCATCTCAATTATTCACACGCTCCATTAGGTCATAGCAGAGGATATTGGGATGGGCAGACTAACAAAAGGAGGAAGGCAGAGGTTGTAGGGGAAATCCTATACAGATACACATTAGCTTTTTTTTTTATTGCGTCAATTGCGTGTATTTATCCGAGTTATCCCATGAAAAAGATTTTGATGGGGGGAAATTATCAAAATACATGGAAAAATATGAATTGCCTAGGCAGTTTACATGTGTTTTCCTTCACCATTAAAAATATCCACGTGTTGCTTGGAAAGGCGGTTGTGCGGGGGAAGGCGAGAATTGCTCATCTATGCGGTCTCCAGTCATTTTTTATATTGAAAAAAATAGTGTAGTACAAATTGCACATGTATGTTTTATAGATCTAGTACCAATAAATAAAATTGGGTAGGTACCGTGGTTTTTGGAGCAACCACCGTCGTGTTATTTAGAAGTTGATAAATAACCGCAAAAGAAATTATCCTCATGGATAGTCCATTCGGCCTGATGGATTTGGTGTGGTGGAAAAATATAAATTATTGAGTGTGTAAAAAAACATTTAATGCTGGCGATGTGGTGATAATGTGTTCCTTTAAAAAAAAAGGGAGAGACACATTTTTGCATTTATCTCTCTACATCCCGCTCAATGCTCACGGTCTGATAAGATGTTCTCTCATGTACAAATTGGCCCTAGCTTGAAATCCTCTGGATCATACGTGGAGAGTTCTTGAGTGAAACGTTACTTGCTACTCTTCCATCAAAAAAAAATTTTTTTTTCTTCCATAGATATTAATGCATCCACATGGATTCATTCACGCACATGTGTAAAGCATGCTTAAACTGAATGTTTTAACTCAACATGTATGTACTTGAGTAAATGAATGTTTTGACCCAACATGGAAATGAGGGAGGAAGATTGAAGGACGGAATTTTCACTATACCTGTTTATTAGTGCTGTAATGAACGGTGATAATTGATTAGGTCGGTGGTCCAGTTTTTTTTTATTTTGACACATAATAATAATAACATAATCGTTAGGGTGCAAAGTGAAGTACCGACGAACTAATACTTGCATGGGTAAAGCCCATAAACTATGAGGTAAATAAAAGGAGATGCACCTCTGACATTTCATTGTTCATATGTATACGTATACATATTACACATCTACATACATGGAGATAAATTTAAAATTCCATGTACTACAAAGTGTCAGCTGTACCCATCAAAAGCCTTGTCATATAGACATCTCATACGGAAATGTATGGAGATTATTATGAAGAAAAAAAAACAAACTTTTTTAAAACGCTCTTATGACTAATGTTGATGCGTAGTTCTTGTTCCAAAAAAGAGATTTGCTTAACAAAAGGCCAGACAAGTGAATATTACATTCATTTGCTGAAATATGAGATCGAATCATGCAACATATGTCTGTACATTTTGCTCAGACATTTAATGTTTATGAGCATGGGTTGATTTCTAAAGTTATTGGGAATTGTATAGCCACAAAATTTATTTTCTCCTCCCACGCATTACCTCATTTTTAGACAGAAATTAATAGATAATATCAACCTCAAAGAGCGGGCAGATAATGTGGCAAAACAAAATGAGCCAGTGACACAGAGATAGATAAATCGAGGGAGGAGAATAGGGAAAATCCAGGGATATAAGCACTTGTCCACTGATTTTGTACACTTGAGGAAAAATTGTTACCTGGATTTTCATGTGAGTCATTAAAATCTTTATCCATCAAAAAAAAACAAAAGGCAAAAGTGCGTACGAATTTGTAGAGGGGAAAGCCCTGCTCACAATCCGAATTTGTGCACCATAACAAAGAGTGCGTATAATTGCTCTTGTCGGGTTTTAGTCTAGACTTGTGCGAATTCACTATTCATCTACGGAACAAATGGAAACGGAAGGCGTTGTCTATAAATGCTCGGGGGAGATGTCTGTACAATAAGTAGAGTATATAATGTATGTATTCAATCCCTACGTTTTAAGCGTAAGGTTGTAAGCCTGTGTGTGACATACCTTATATATATATACAATATCCGTAACAGCAAACAGATGTGAAGATGATGTTGCCCCGATAAAAAAGTAGGAATTTTCTGGTTACCTCCACTAAAGATCTGAACACTGTCTGCAGTACGTTTTATTGGCAAACACGCATTTCCTTGTTAAAGCAACTACTATACCTATATGTGTGTCTACTTAACACAAACACCCTAGGATTCCATTGGTGGAAACTGTCACAAAATAAAGGGGTAAACATACGCATCCACTTTTGGTACTTTACAACTTTAAAAAAACAGATACCATTGAATGGATATTCCCTTGACAAGAGAGAGAGAGAGTAAAATATTGTAATTGAGTTCCATCAGCCAATGCGTTTCAGTTCTTCATTTTTGGTATTGTTTGGCTTCTCCCTGGAAATTATGTTTCTTTCATGATTTATTTTTCTCTTGAAAAATAAATGTGCTTTTGTATTACCAGTAGATGCTCTGTACATCCAATGCTGTAGGAAGAAACAAAAAGTGGCTTTTATAGGGTAAATGGTATGCAAGAATTTGAAGAAAAAAGTATTCCGGGTATTTGGTACTTCTCTCATCTTTGTCAAAGGCATGAGAAGAACCAGTTCCCCCAAAATTACACGGGTTCCTCCTAGTAAATAACCATTTGAGGTTTGCGACCTACATTTTTCTTGCAATGAGGTTGATTCCGCCCCAAAAGTCCTTTTTTCCTCCCCCCCAAAGACCAGGACATATGCCTATGTTGATGCATTTATTGTACACACTTCGTTCCGAATTCGAGGGGGGAAAAACGTGTCCTACAATATTGTATGTACGACTAAATACACATGGGCTTACCCCTGCGTAAACCAACATGATTTATAAGGGTGGAAATACCTAACCAAAATATTTAAGATACTTCAAAGCAAAATGAAATTACCGGGAACCTACTGCATTACGGACCAAAGCATATTTGTTTAGATAGTTTTACGGCAGAACAGACCAGGAAAATTTTTTGTCCCTCATTTCGTCCGTGCAATATAAAGGTGTGTTCTGAAGACGGGAAGTATGTGGATTGATGACGTTATTATTCCTTAATAATTGAAATCAGGCAAAGAAAATAATATAATAACGATGAAAACACTTTTGTGCAAAATTCCTTCCTGGATGGGCTCGTTATCATTGATGGTGTTACAGAGTCTGCACAATTAACTTAAATACCTATTTCTAAATGATCCTTAAACGGGTATAGTCTCATGTGCATGTCGAGAAACTAGATCCCGTAAGTATGTACATATGTACATATGTATACCACATGAATTGATTCCATTGTAAGAAAGCTGAGAAAATGTGTTGCACCATGTGTATATTATAAGTAGGATATGGGCGACTTATGAATAGGTCAGATATCTTAATTATAATTAATAATAACTGTACATGAATGCCGTTATACCATATAGTCCATGTGAAGCTTTTAGTAGCAGCCCAATGTTTATAACAAAGCGTTATTATTTCACAGACAGTGTTGCAATCATAAATTATGTTGTGGAAGAACTTTCTTTGTTAATATTAACTTTAACTACTTGCAGTATTTATACCTATTGCTACTAACACGTATTTCTACTTTTACTGTTTCCTAATGCTTATTAGCTACCTACCTCACTAACACTAGCTGTCAGTATTCCTTTAAAAGTACAAACTATCTGTACAAGCTCATTTCTACTGATTACCAGTGACTTAAGCCACTATCCCTTCCAGATCTCTTCCAGATTTTGATTAATAGACTTGACATTCGTAGGTAAGAGCATACAGCTGACTTTTTTTTACAGCCTTTTTTTTTACAGCCTTTAAAAAACCTAGGGATTATTTCTTTTTTGGCATCATCCTTCTCAAGTACTTTTGTTCAGCATTGATACGCCCAGGAGCTATGCCACTAGTTACTAAACCCGCCATCGGAAAATAATTGCCTCGTGCCGAATTATTGTGAAAAGGGTGCCAAGAAAATAATCGAGGGGAGAATAGCACACATTACGGACATACATATGAAGTACGCCGTATATATAACTCCTCCAATTAGGCACATGTGTATATTTTACGTATACTCATATAGGGCAAATTCCGACCATGATGTGCCCGCTTCCGACGTTACTGTGGCAAATAGATCCTTGTATAGGAACATTTCAGGAGGAAGTAACGTCCGTGGCACATCCTTCCTGATGAATCTTCTCTCTCTCTCTTTCTCTCTCTTTCATGTTTTATTACGAGGGCCTCAAAGTGGTTCGAAATCGGAGTTTTTGCTCCTGTAATGTAAGCATGATTTTTATATTCCGTGTGTAAGTAATACCTCATGACGAGAGGGATTGTGTGGATAATGAGTTGGGGGTAAAAACACCCGGCATTTTATTTCCAACCGAGTGCTACTAACTCCCATATAAATATTAATTATTCAACGAAAAGACTCAGCTCATGCAAAACCTTGGTTGTAAGTGGGGAGCATAGGTATGTACACATATATGGAGTGTATACCCGAGCACACACGACAACTTGTGTGGTTATATATAAATGTATTAAGGATTTACACACACATGGGTATACGCAGTGTAAGTGTACCATATTGTTGCATTCCGTGTTGGTTCCTCTTCCTTCTGTGTATATATGTATGTATATACGCAATACAGTGAAACACCTCCTCAAGTGGGGGACAGAAAAGGAAGGCTCTGAAGAGGAAAAACACTTGGAACATTTGTGGCACAAAAATAAAAGAAGAAAGGAGGTCCATTTGTGTATACGTAAGGAGAAATGTGAAAATATAGAACCATCTGGTTACATATAATCTCCTAGAACCACATTTTTAAAGGGAATATGAACAAAGGACTGTATGTTTTATTACGAGGTATGCAGAAAGCTTGAGGATACTTTTTTTTCCTCGTCAACGTAAAAGAAAGAAAAAAAAAATCATGCGACGTTCAGGAAAAAAAAGTTTTCCTTTCCAATTTCTCCTTACTACAATACTATAACGTCTCATAAACCAAAAAAAAATGGTAATAATCACTGCATAATTTGGCCCATAAAAACCACAGCAAACTTTACTCTGTTGTATATGAATGTCTTTCTCACAATTGTTGATTGTTCATCCAATAATTTTAATCGTATACTCACAACAAGGAGTATTACTGCACATTACACAGCACGAATTTTTGTATGGGTGGAGAAATGAACTTTGAATGACTGGTAGGAATCGGAATCTCAAGTCACCCTTGAGAATATTTGTAGAGGACAATTGTTCACGATCAACAATAAAATTAGCTCACATCAATATTTTGGACAATTGTTTATTTTATGTCATAATTCAACATTAATTTTTTTTTCACTCATCGCAGAGCCGACATGAATGTCTAAATGGTAATAATTACCCCCATTATACCTTTCAACGGTCGCCCAGGTGGCTAGATGCGTGTGTGGGAGCTTCTCTTCCTTCTCATAATTGTCACTATATAATACAGAAGCCAAAAAAAATAAAAAAAAATTATACATATGTTCCTATATTTCCATAGAGATGGCACCTTTTTTCTTAACTTGGAAGCAAATATATTGCATATTCATTTATTTGAATATTATATGGACGCACCGATCAGATAGACATTTGCAAATTACTTGCCTGCATTTTCACAAGTATTTTTTAATGCTATACTTCACTGAAAAAATATGTACAATGGAGACAAGAGACAATCAGATAATACATAATTCCCCCTTAGCATCCATTCTCTTATCGTGTTTATTTTATTTTTTTTTGCATATTTTTTTTATTAAAAAACACAAATAAAAAGTAGTACAAGGACACTTGTTGGAGACACGGTGGGTCTTTGGAAGTGGTAAATAAAATATATACACAAATATAACCTTAGGAATAAGTATTTTCAATGTTATTACTACTACTACCAACTTTAAAGAAGTAATAATAATTAATAATAATATCACTAAACAATGAGTACATTTAGCGAAGTGGTCCCCTTGACAAGTGCTTTTCCAGTGAAAGGTGACACTCCCCAACACAGTCGTGTCTATACTTTCACCAGAAACTTTCTCCTTTCAGTTTGTACACATGTTGAATGAAAGTATAACAATAATAGAAATACCGTTGTACTGTTGCACATATACTTTTTGTTCCAAGTCCAACACACACACACACACCTCGTTACGATGTTGATGTTGACGGTTGACCGAGTCAAGGATGAATCCGATAAGCAATCTCATGGAGTGCGGTCATTTATTACGAACAAACATTTCTCGTAGTCTGGAAGATTAAAGAAATACATCCTGCCCAACACGTGTGAGTAACACGTCCTTTTGTAATCTGTCACCCTCATCACTATATTTTACTTACATGATTTGCTCCCAAGATTTTACTCACATTCCTCAAGAAAAAGTATGGGATAAAAAAAACCGTAAAGAAATGCTTGGTGTACAAAAAAGCAACAAGCAAATCATTTATACAAGATAGAACATTGCCGTACTTGTCACAAGGAAGATATTATGTAGTCCAGACTTCATACAAAAGCTTTATTATTAAAACACTGTAAAGAAAAAAAAGATTCTCAATATCTTTTCCGCATACTAATCAACTTGCAAGTGTTTAGTGTAGAAGTAACTTTTTTTTAGCCGACGTCATCCCTTAATCTATTAATCTCTTAATATGTATACTTTTGTATAGATTACGTAAAACTAGCTTTTTCTGGTGCATTACATTAGGATGCAGTAAGTCGTCTCAAATTAATTATGTGAAATCTACTTACTCCTGCTTATGGTATATACCAATGTAATGTGGAATCGACTATTATATGTATGGATACATATATGTATATATACATACACATGTATACTCTTTCCTTAATAGTAATTAGTTCACCTCCGACACCGGATCTGCTGTGTGTGGGAGGAAACTTGCATTAACAAATGTTTCAAAAAGTACCGACAAAAGAATACGCCTAATAAGTCAACAATCCCGTCAAATTCTCACTCATTACTCCTGGCTTTTGCGAGACGAGATGGAAAGATGTTTACTCTGTATCTATAGCTTGCAAAGCAAACGAAGAAATATCCTACAGGAATGTGCAAACATCGTCACATACCGTTGTGGTGATCTTTGAAAAAATCATTTCCATCCTTTCACGTAATAGAAAGAAGGAACGTAAAATCTTCAGGTTTTTTTTGGGGGTTAAACTAAGAAATAAACAGAGGCAAAGGTAAGAAAGGGACTCTTCCCCCTGTTGCATTGGAGTTTCATTTGGCGAAATAATTAAATTATAAAGAATTACGCTCAATAAATTTTTAATATGCAACACGTTCTCCAAGAGTCTCTTGCCACCTTCCCATGCAAATCTGAGCTTTCCCTTTCTCTCTCTCTCTCTCGCTCTCTCTGTCTGTCTCATAGTCACAATTTAACTTCATGAAAAGTTGAGGGAGCTCCATTAAACGGGAATATATGCACTACGGAGCTTCCAGGCAACCCGTCGGTAAACAGAGAGGTAAAAAAGGGTGGCGGTATTTCTTAAGCCAGTGAATGTTATGTCCTATTCCTATCCTATACAACGTACTACAAATACGTGTGCAAAGTAAAACAAAAAAGATACATGTGCCTGCGTGTATATATGGGTATATAATATACATACGTATATATATATACAACGTAAACGTGTGGGAAACGAGGAATGGAGGTCGGGCATTTCCCAACTTTGGTTAATCAAGGTAATCAAGCTTTTCTTCCCGTGAAAGTGGGTAAAGAAAAAGCTTTTTCCTAGCTCCTGCTAAAATAATAGACTTTTTCTGGTCCCTTTTAGCCATGTGTCTGTATACACGTATACATAAATGTTGAGGAACAATCCCTTTATTTTTCCTTCCAAGAAAAAAGCAAAACAACATACACATAACTCTTTTACGGAGAATATGAAAGTGCTCTGTGTACAATAAAAGTCCTGAATGACACCAAATGAATAGTGGAAGGAGTGTATGGTTCTTCTAATCCCGGCTCACACTTTTGATTTCTTCCTTTTTACTCACCAATATGCGCGTGTGAGCTGAAAGGGTTCAATGTGCGTGTGTGTGTGCAAAAAAGGTAATGAAAGAGTTTTTTGGTATAGTATAAATATTACATAAAGTTAAGCCTTTTGTCTTTACCTCCTTTTGTCGGCAACTTATAAAGGTTGAAATTTTTATTTTTTTTTTTGGAAAAAAAATTAAATAAGAAACCCTTTTTGCCCCTATTTATTTTACCCCCTTTTGTAATGCTCAACTCACATGCATATGGGTCTCCGTCCCCCCCCCCGCCGTTTTTACTTACAGCTTGCCACGCTCTTTTTTTCTTTCGGGAGGGAAAAAACACAGCTGAAGGAAACTTTTTCAGGCATGGCATTTATTTGGTTAGTTTTGGTGGCGTGAGAAGTTGAGTCACTCATGCCATGCTCACACAGTCTCTAATATACATAAGGGGGAACACACTACTTATCTCTCACCCTGTATATATCGTCAAATGGTATGTATAGTGAAAGCGAGAGAGGAAAAATAAACGCGGTATACCTCGGGTAAATGTAGGGGAAAGCCGGGCGAGAGAGCGGATTTCTATTTTGCTCCTATAAAATGCCTGTCCTTCTAATACTTGTAAAAATATATAGGTATATATACCTCTTCTCATTCTTATACATACATATATACATACACATATATCAATATATCCTCCTATAATACCCTTCTGTCTGGCTACCTCTTTCGGGGTTTCACTTTTACCCAAGCCCTTTCAGCACTACTACACTACCCTTTACTGTACGCCGTTCTCTCATGCCAATAAAAATAGTAGTGAAACCCAAATATCTATAGGGTAAAGTGGTGCCAATCGAATCTGGTTGTTTCCATGTAACACTCTCTTTAAAGGCTCTTTCCTTTCACCCAACACCATTGTATGGCTCTTGTAAAGGGAGCAGTACACTCATACCAAGATATTAGGAAATGCCAGGGTATATAGCGAAAAAATTCGGAACTTACCAGGGCTTCCTAGAACAGTACAAGAAACATTTGTTTTCTTTACAAAAGACAAAGCCCCGTCCAACGTGGTAGACAATGTTGATTGAAATTGCCCAAACTCAAGGGATATTCCCGCATTACGTCCTTTATCGATGTTGCAAATAAATTGCTACTAAAAAAATCCCACCGGCAAAATGTTCTTATGGAAACGGTTTATAAATGATTTTTTTTCTTCTAAAAGTAATATTATTTTCCCTGGCAATTTTTGTGAAATTTTTTTTTTGTGGGCTATGGTTCTGACCTTTTATTGGTTATTATATTGGCTTGTTTGGGGCGGGGGGAATTGCCGGTAGAAAAGAGTCAATAAATGTGCGGATGTTGAATGGTGGAATGAGGAAATCGCTAAATTATGTATGACAGTAGCATAATACTACTATTAGTAAATGAATAGATAGGGTAAAACCATGCATGACAAGACCTTGTCCTTTGTATGTATTAGATACTACCAAGGGATTAGGAATTACGATAATGATTAGCATAATATATAGCACATGAAAAAAGGGGGATTTCTGGTGGCTTGCAAAAAAAAAGTTGAAGTGCATAGAAATAATCTTTAATTTTAAAGATACTACTGCAGTCTAACATTACTTACATTGTTACAACTTTTCTTTTTAACTGAGTTCAAATTGCTTCAATAATCCTCTGGATCTGGATAAGGAAAAAAAAAATTGTAGATAATAAAATATTTCTGTGGGGGGAAAAGGGATTTATAAACTATTTAGAATTATTTCCCCTTTCTTTTCGGGGGTATTTTGATTCTTTTCCTTCCGAGTGACATTTCCGATTTCCTAACAACAAAACCAATATTTGTCAAGAGGACAACAGAATGCAAAACAGAATTTCCGGTAATCGTTCTTTATGGTGAGCTTTCTCTCTTGAATATTGTTTCACGTGTTTTTCCACTATATATGTGTCTATATACGTATGCATAATATATACAAAAGTCCTCCAGAAAACCCTGTAATCATTTGCGGGATTCCTTCACAACAGGATGTAAATGGTTGGTGTATAGTATAGCGTCATCACAAATGTATTGATTATTTCTGATTTATATTTATACGGATTATTATGGATAATATGTTTGTGACTGATATTGAAGAAAAAAATAACTGATTGTCCTCTATTTGACATAGCAGAGAATGAAGAGACTCATATAGTAATCCTTTTAAATACATAAATGCAATCATTTCCTCTCCGCAACCATGTTATTCAACCACTTTTCGGGGTTTATTTCCGGCTACACAAATCATTCCGCATAATTATGGCTCATAAAAACTAATAGCTGTTGGTATTACACTGAGAAGAAGGAAATTCGACTTTGAATTACTACAAAAAACTCGGGGTAAAACCACACTAAAACAATTATACATACAACACCAAGCGAATACTATGAATCAAACGTATATGTACATTGAAAGGATGGCATGATGTTTTACAATAATAAACCATCCCAATCCCTATTAAATGGTAAAACACACTCATAAAGACTTTATATCTTGGTGCTAACAAAAGAAACAAACAAATCAGGAATCCAATCCTTCTCCAGCATCATGAAATGAACTGTGAACGGTACGTCATCTTCCTTCTTTTTTTTTGTACAAAGATGATACACGACCTTGAGGTTGATGATAGGTCCACTGGAAAATGTGTCTTGCATCCATAAAACTGGGTTTGGTGGTAACATTTTACAACAAAATAGTTTCTGACATCTAAGTGCACATTTACAGTTTTTATTCCAGCTAATCCTAATGCGTTTTATTCCTACTATTAATTACAATTACTATTAAATGACACAGAAGAAGATAAAATTCAGTAAATAATTCCCATCCACGCTCCTTCACTATTCCTAATTAGCATTCGTGAGAACCCCCAGTAAGTAAACTTTTAATGTTAATTCCATTTTCACCAAAAAATATCTTTAACAAGCTAACCCAATTGAGTACAAAATGGTTTAAAACGTTGGTTAACGTCAAACCACACTCTTGTCATATTCCTCTTACATTTTCAACAATGGGTAAAACCGGAAAAAAGGGACTTTTCGCTGGTCGCAGACCAAATGTTCTTTAATTGTAACAAAAAGAAAAGAACCAAATTTTCTCCAAAAGACCTTCGCCAAAATCATGTCCCAATCATGTACATTGTGTAAAGAAGGGAATAAAAACAATTGGTGCGCATTTAACGATGTTCAACCGAGAATTAAAGAATCACACAGTAAAACAAGAATTAAAAAGAATCACAATCAAAAATATTCAGTGGGGGGGAAAATAGCCGGTGAATCATTTGAATTGCCAACCGGCTTTTTTCCGTTCGAGTTTCCGATTTGTGGTTAAAGTTTACTTATAAATGGAAAACACCAAGAATTAGATGAGTTTTGGGGTTATTTAAAAGTAATTTAACGCGTTAAAACGATTTCCGTGGAAAGTGGATTATCTATACAATTTGTTTTTTTGATAATAAATATTCTATGGTTTTCACAAGATATTTTTTGAGGGATTTTTGTTTGGAGGGCGAGAGGGAAGTTCAAATTTCGCCGCTTTTAGGCAACTCTCGAACTCGGGCTCATTGATATTTTTTGTTCCTATATTCTATACTTGTACTTATGTGCAGGAGGGGTCCGAGAGAAATACGGGAAGAAAACGAGTGCTTGCTGGGACGGTGAAGGAGCGGAGTCGGGGACGTGGAGAGTGACGGGAGGATTACGGATTCGGAAGGAGACACCCATTCCAAGCAGAGAAATTACCAGTGGAGGAGGCAAAAGCCCGGAGGATCGTTGGGTAATTTCGGAGCCGTCAGTATCAACATCATCATCATCATACGGGGAAACAATGGAGAAAAATTCGGAAATTGTGGAATTTTATCGGAATAAAAGTGTTTTCGTCACCGGAGCCACGGGTTTTGTGGGCAAAGCCACGGTCGAGAAATTGTTGAGATCATGTCCCGACATTCAGAACATGTACATTTTAATCAGACCTAAATCCGGTTCTGATGTCAAATCTAGGATGGTGGAGTTATTGGAAAATTCGGTGAGTTCAAAGGAAATATTTTACCGTTAGGTTTTATTTCCGTACATTCATAGTTTTTAAGCTTTTGTATATGAATAGCAAATTGAAACTTCATTTCTTTAAAGATGTTCATTTTGCAGTCATTTTTTTTTTTTTTTTTATCGGGAAAAATTCGGGGAGGTTTTTTTTTATACTTCTAGGAGTGTATATATATATAGGAACATGCAAAAGATATTATAGGGGGAAAGCGGGATAATCAAATCTGGGGATGAATGCTGAATCCTATCCGTCTATGTGCTAAATAATTAGGTCTTATTACATTTTAAGGTAGTTATGGGGCATTTTCAAAAACGTTTTTGTTTTCATATGAAAGTGAGATTTATTTTGGAGATGTTAACATGCTTTCTATTGTTCTTTTTTTTTTTTAAATTGATGTAGTTATACGATACGTTGAGAGAGGAGGATCCAGATGCGTTGTCGAAAATCATTCCTATAGCCGGAGACATCACATTACCTGAGTTGGGAATTAGTGAAGAGGATCAAGCCATGTTGTTTGAACATGTTTCCGTTGTCATACATTCTGCAGCCACTGTCAAATTTGATGAGAAGCTGAAGTTGTCCATAAATGTAAATGTTTGTGGAACTCAACGTCTACTCAGCTTATGTAAACAAATGAAAAAATTGGTGGTAAGTTTTACTTCTTGGAGAATGTCCTAGCTTGAGGATAAAAATTCTGGTCTAAACGTACTAAATGTGACTTTTTTTAGGCTTTGGTTCATGTTTCTACTGCGTACGCAAACTGTGAATACTCAGATATAAAAGAGTCAATATACCCTCCACCTGCTGACCCTCACAAGCTAATTGAAAGTGTACAATGGATGAACGACGACATTGTCAATACGATTACACCTCAGTAAGACACAATCCAGTCTATCGGAATTTGTGAATTTAAATTATTTGTATTAAATTATATTTTCTGGATTATTTTCCTTTTTATTTAATTAGGCTTATAGGGAACAAACCAAATACTTACACTTATACGAAAGCGCTGGCTGAGCATTTACTCAGCGAAGAAAATGGATCACTCCCCATTTGTATTGTACGTCCTTCGATAGGTACTGATTCACTTACTTTTAACTACTGTTTTTATCGGTGGCCTCCAAAAGAATATTGTAGGAGCAAACTGTAAACTCATACTCATTTTGTTTTTCAGTCACTGCCACCTTTAAAGAGCCTGTGTGTGGCTGGGTAGATAATATCAACGGTCCCACAGGTTTAATAGCAGCATGTGGGAAAGGTGTACTCCGAACCCTGTTGTGTCACCGTGAAAAGGTCGCCGATTTGATTCCTTTGGATTACCCGGTCAATTTAATAATTGTTGCCGCATGGCACACTGCCAGTACAAGGTATGGGGTTTCTACCTTTTTGACTCAAACATTGTTTGTATTTGGTTTAGCTTTTTAGCGTGTTTTTGTCGTTTTAATTGTTAATGACGTTTTGTATATTCTGTAATAGGCCAAATAGCATCACTGTGTACAACTGTTGCACCGGCCCTCAAAATCCGCTACTTTGGGGGGATCTGGAGCGTTGGGGGTTCAGATACTTAATAAACAATCCCCTCAGCGATGTTTGGTGGTATCCAAGCATAACTGCGTTCAAACATAACCGATTGTGGAATACACTAAACGACTTCGTGATTCATTACGTTCCAGCTTACTTAATGGATGTTGCTGCTCGGCTTGCCGGCAAAAAACCAATGTATGAGTTGCATTCAAAATTGTTGTATTTTCGAGTTTGTAGTAAAAAAAAAACAATATATGTATCTGTACTTACTAACTTTCATTTTCTTCAGAATGCTCAAAGTCTATCACAAACTCAATAAGGCGGTAACGTCACTGGAGTACTTTACCACCCATGAGTGGAAATTTACGTGTGAAAATATGCTCGAATTGTACGAGAAAATGAGCCCACAAGACAAGAAGATGTTTAGTGTGAATGTGAAGGAAGTGAATTGGCACAATTACATTGGAAAGTACTGCCTAGGTCTACGTAAATATGTAATGAAAGAAGATCTCAGTACCTTGCCAGCTGCTCGAAAGCACATGAGAAAGTAAGTTTTTACGGCTATATAATATTTAGTTGATGAGGGGAAATAAGATTGGGTTTGCAGAATTCAAGTTAACAAAATGTTTTCTTTTTTTTTAGAATGTACTGGGTTCACAAAATAACCCAATTCTTCTTCATCCTGTTGTTTTGGCGTGCAATTATGTTCAGGTCGGAGACCGCTCGTCAACTGTGGTCATTTATGTTTGGAATGGTTTTAAGAATGTCCCGTATGTTACCCATCGGTCAAACTAATTGATTAGTTCAGTAACGCATAAAAGTCAGTTAATAATACGATTCGACCGGTATAACCCAAAATTTGCTTCTGTTTCTGTACATGCTATTATCTTATTATGGTTTCAAAACGCAGTAGTTGGAGTATTGCTTTTATTTATTCTAATAGTCAATTTTTCCAGTGAATATTACCAGGTTGACCAACAACTTGTTAGGAAACATAACAAACGCTGGCAACATATGTATAACGTATTCAGTTTAACCCCTTGTAGATTTGCCACGCACATAAGTGATTTTTTGAGGTATTTATTGATTGTTATTTAGTTGTATATTTTGTGCACAGTCCCGGTGCTTCTGAAGCGTCACATGGCAAAATATGTATACATTACCAGATTATACATACATACAATTGAATTTCACAGAGTGTGGTTTTTCGTGTGCCAATCGCTGTTATGCAGACATTTAATTGTCAGTTACGATAATTGCACTGGTTGGATTCAAAATGAAAATATTGTTAACCTGCCAGTAACACGATTTTGAGTTAGTTACCTTATTTATGGACTTAGTTGACTGTGTCGGCCAAAGTTTTGTGACAGCTAGGAAACAGTTTCGTTGTGTAGAAGTATAAGTTCATTGAAAGATAATTTTATTAACGTTTTCAAATTTCCAACAGTGTACTAAGCTGGTGTTTATTTTTCTTAATTATGTTAAATGAAAATTTGGCAGCATAAGATGCTGAGTTTTGAGCGACCTTATGTTATAATGTATGTAACCGAGTAACTGATTTAGGTTCAAATATTATTCTGGTCATGTAACGTCAGTTACCTTCAAGATGGCTTTTACGTAATTTTTTACAAACACACAGATGTCGAATTTTGATAATTTCATGTATTTCCACAGGATGTGTTGCCCCACGTGTGCAGGTTGGTAGTACGTACATTCAAGCAGGGACATATTTTTGCATGAACTTGAATGTGTAACGATGTCTCAGTACGCTGCTTCTACAAGAATAGATTTGCTCTTGCGTTAAACAATTATTGGAGGAAATCAGTACCGATTTTCGCATAGTCAATTATTATGTGAACTTATTGTTTGAGAACTGACGGTAAACGAGCTGTTAATATTTGTTCAAATCTACTAATTATTGTTACTTAGTAATTTAGCTGTACTTCTTTTTGTGTTGTTTTCGCAAACGTTTGGAATGTGGCCATGTAGGTTCTTAGTGCTTAAAATATGTTTAATACATAAATACATTGCAACTGTCGTGGTTTATTATTGCTGTCGGCAGCACAATAAGAATTATGGTTATTCCTGGTGTCGATGGATGGTTAGTTCTGAACAACTGAAAATATGAAATATTTATACTTTTAAAGAAATTTTCTAACTTAAGGGTGTGTTAAATATTTTCTACCTTTGTCTTAATTTGAAAGTTTGCTACCATAACTTACTCACGGTAGATGAAACATGGCAGTAATACATTGTGATCTATTTGATGGTACTTCACTCAATTCGGCGCCCTCTCATATGGCGCCTCTAAAGCTCGAGCCAACTGCCAGCGGTAATTGTTATTCGACGTTTCGAAGTATGCAGTGTTCTTTCCGCTGCACCTTAGAAAGGAATCCAACATAAGTTTGATGTGCAATATTCTTCATAGCTCTGTAACTCTTTCGGTAATCTAAGTAATTCTTTCAGTACTGCATAAGCCCGTTTTATACATATGTTTCTTTTGTTTTCCCATGTAGTAGCAATTGGACACGGCCAAACAATGCAATCGTTAATGCGCGAGTCTCGTAAAAATGATGGCTGAACTTATCATTTTTGTGCGCTGTGCGGGCGTCGCTTTGCCGTATATATTTAATATTAACAGAACTTTTTCCGGAGTGGTGAGACCACAAAAAAGGTTCACTTCGTTACATTTTCACTAATATGTGTTATATTACATAACGTTTTATGTGTGTATAATATACGTAAAGGTGAACAAAATATGAACAGACGTAACAGGAAGAGTAAATTTATTAATAATTAATTATTGTTGATACCAATAACAAAGTAGAAATTTCAGCGGATGTAAAAAGCAATTCTTCTAAGGAGAATTCAAAGTAGCGAGAGGAAAAATAATGATAAAAATTAGAAACACCAGTATGAAAAATGTTAATGTTATTTAAATGCTATATTTAATACTAGAACGTAATCTAATATGAATGTTTGTACGAAATTCAAAAGGATTGGTATTCAAGAAGATTTTGTGTCACTCTGGAAAAAATGACTACAGCCTACAGTGTATTACTTTTAGTAATGATACGGAAATAACGTAGTGAAATTGCGTAATTTGCTGCTATTGAATTGATTGACACATTTTTTAACAGGCATGTGTTAAAAATAATTGTAATACAATAATTTCAATACACACAGTTCAGTGTGTTAAACCGTTGTACAACGGACGAAGCATTTAGACGGTGCGAGGCGAGGGGTTGGTATTTAGAATTACGAAAATATGTTCAGAAACTATTGTAATTAAATTATAATAATGTTGGTGAATAGAAGAAGACGAACAAATAACTTCATGTGTATCGCAATACCTTTTCGATGTTCTAGTTTATTTAATTGTTATTATGCATACAAGTTCGGCGTATAATTGTTTACTCGGTCTGCGTATAGATTTGTTAAAATTATGTGTGAAAAGAAAGAAAAAAACTTATTGTGTAACGTGAAGCACGCGTACGAATTCGTGCTCGTGAGCCATTAATTTAAAACAATGTTTCTAGCTGATTTAATGTTACATGGTAAATAGCAATAATAGTGTTAATACTTTTTGCATATAATATACATATATTGTTATATTCTCTTTCAGAAACTTTGTAATAGGTTTGTACTAGTCTTCTAGTCTTTAAATGCCTTTAATCTGTTGTGATTATATACCATTGTTAATTATAAGTTATTGGTAGTGATTTTGTTAGAGCGGAGAAAAGGAAACATTTTCTACGTACTTACTCGGGTCACTTTGGTGTACCGCCATTGCATGCCATGGTTTTAAAGTGCAAAGCACTTTTCGTATTTATGCGTATTTAAAGAAATATAAGAACTGATTTAGAATATGTATTTCAAAACTATTTTGAGAGAAATATTCCTTGCTCTAAAACCATTAATACCCCAAATATTGTAGTTAACTCTAATGTTACGCTCGCGACAACCAAATATGGGTGTTTCCAAAACTTAAATTTAGTGATGAAAAAATAATTATTCTTACGGTCGTCCGTAATGTTTTACGGATATATAATGATTTTAAGAAAAATATTACCGGTTACTGGAGAAGCCCTATTGTTCGTCAATTGAAAAGACCTGTTTTCATAGCTTCTTTCTTACCTGTCTTCAAAAATGCCAGCACCCTGTTTTGTCAACGGTGGGCTTGACGCAATTCTGCGATGACTGCCTGGTCTAGAGTCAAATAGCATTCGCAACTTCCTTCTTCCCTAACTGTTTTCTACGTGTGTGTTATTATGTTTAGGTCTTCAAATAGGAGAAATCACACGCACCATCAATGCGTATGTACAAGAAACTTTTTGTGTTGATTTATTCCAGCTTAAAGTGTTGTTAACGGTTTTGTAAACTTAAGAATGAGCTGTATTCTATTCAGGTGGTTGAAGTATTTTGACAAGTATCAATAGGACGTACTCTTTGTAGTAGTTTCTTTCAAAAAAAAGCAATACTGATTTTTCTGGTGTACGGAGTACGAATAATGTAATTCCAATGGGAAAACAAAAGAAAGGAAAACCTTTACCAAACTGTTATAAATTTGTTTGCCCATCCTTTTTCTAAAGTTATAAAACTAGTATTGATTGATCTACAGATTTACAATAATAATGTATTCTGAAAACTATAAAAAAGGTGTCATTTGAAAATTGTACTTAGGTAGTTTACAAACCTCTTAAATGTATAAATACAGACATGTAATATAAATATTATAAAATCATCCCCTTCGACTGCTTAAGTTAACTGCTAATTGCTACGTGTGGGATGAATATAAAAATAAAATGACGCCCAAAATCGCTGCTTAAACTATTATTATGAGCAACTTATTTTTCTGGCATTTTCACATTTTATCATACTTGGATGTAATGAAACATGTTTTTTTACTAAAATTTACCGAAACAAGGATAATTTGCATTTTTTTACAAGTTGAAACGATACACACATTCAGCCGGTGACTAGCTGGTTGGGAAGAAAAATACTTTTCTCCAGAAGCCAGTGCTTTCTCTTTTTTTGCGGTTTTTTCTAGCAAGTTTCTATTGTATACTGAAAACTGTGCAATAGATGGCATCAAACTCGTACACAGTTTTTACCGGCGACTCTACTGAATCTAAATTTTCGGGATTCCAACATGTGCCCGGGCCGGGACCGCGCATTTGTTTTGAGGGATTGCTACTAGTTACATCTTCCTTTCCATTTTTTCTCCGAGAAAATTTGCACCAAGAAGATACATGGCATCAAAGATGCAATGTTTGTTCCCTGAACGACCACAATTGAGTTAAAGGTCAGCTAGAGTTGTATCTTGACCCAGATCATTCCAGCCACTAATTGTTTGTGTATCACCCACTTAAGCTCCTCCGAAGTCCTTGGCAATACATTTTGATAAATTCGATCGCTAAAATATTAAAACGCATAGATACTAATTATTACCGTGTTTTCGACCAAGTGCGCCGCCTCTTGTCGTTAGATGCAAAACTAATTAAACTACTAAAATTGGGTTTCTCAGACATGAAAGGGTCTTGCCCCTTGCTGCGGCCTAGCCCACAAATAATAAAAATGTGTTAAAAAGTCTACAGTATGCGTATGTACAAAATTTTAGTTGTGACAAGAATTGACCAAGTTTTCTACGGCTTTTTTAAATTACTTTAGCATCTACGAGTCCGCACACGTATGCGAAGCCATTCCTCCAGCATCGATATACATATGTATATTGTATGCACTGGAGAAAGCTTTTGTACAAATAATTAAATTCCTTTTGCAACAAGTATGGCTACATTATACACCTTCAATTTTGAAATAGACGGATATTCACCATTTGTGAATGTCAAAATGAGCTGCTATTTGATAGCGTCCGTATGGACACTGCCTGTTACACAGTATCAACGTACGGACTGAAAAGAGCAATATGTATAATGGTACAAAAACAACATTAGGCATTAGGCTTACAAAGTCCACACCCATTATAAGCTTGGATGTGGTTACTAGTATCTATAGTACACGTGTCTGGAAGGGAAACATAATCCCTTGTCCCACTTTCCGTTCTTCTGACTACCGAATCCTACCCGTGCTAATTAGTTTGGAGTTAACAATTTGCCAATTGTACGGCACTCTGTTGGTCAACTGATCATTCCAAAAAACACTCTTTTCCCAAGCTTTCTCTCCTCGAAACTGGTTGAAAATAGGATCAAGTAACGATTATACCTGCATTCATGGTAGTATAAAAGCCTTTTGAATCGTTGCAGATTATATTCCCAACACAGATTATAATCTGTATATACACACCATTATTCCATGTTTATTAAATTTAAAAAATTTTGACCTCCGATATGTCAACTTCTTTCTCTTTCATGGGAATTGTACTGATTAGTACTAATAGGCATTGTGCTGGTCTTCTACAGTTCTCCGTCTAACCGATGATAATAAGGGCGAGCGTCTGTCTACTAATTTGGCATGGTATTACAAAATTCGGAAGTACAGCAAGAACCAAATTATACATACATAATCCTCTTGGTTTCTCCGGAGAAAGTAGAAGACAATGCTTTTTTTACGGTGGCCAATTCAATAGGGCCACGAATAAAGTTTTGACATGTCCTGCATACGTCAGCGCTTTAAAGGGAATTGGGAGAGTTTGTTGCCTTACGCTTGTCAAATGTATGTTGTAACAGACTTTGTAATGAACCAATAGTGAAAGTATTGAATTAATCTTGCTTTCTCCAGTCCCATATCATATTACACATTTGTTTCCAATCCTATCTCGCTCGGTCCGGATCATCCTCGTCCTCGTAAAGAAGGTACCTGTAGAAACATCAGTAATGGGCGTCTGTAGCGTCCCCAAAATATTATGCATTTGCGACATGTTTACATTCCAGGAAGGTCGTCTGCCTCCAGTAAACAACAATAGCCATGTGCTTGGATATTTGTATGGTATATACTAAAGGGATTGTCTCTTATTATCTCCTTTGCTTTTCTCCGTCAAAGCAAGTCGGCTGCCGTTTCATGGTGCTTTTGCTTGATTGGATGCGAAGTTCTGGAAAAGTCCGAAGTCCCCACGTCCTGAATATGTGTTTCAGTTATGCAAATATCCCGGCCGTAATCCGAAAATTCGGAGTAATAATGATTATTATTTGCAACCAAGGTAGACTTTTGCTTATTTGAATCCGTTACAATTCGGGGATTTGCCCACGTCATCGGTAATACCCGCTATTAGTAGCGTGTTTTTCATACTTGCACTTTCCTGAAGCGCTGGAATCCATGATTACTATGAACGAGAATCAGAGAAAGTCTCTACTGTAGCGGGGTCCGTTCAGCTAATTAGTTCTTAGGTAAGTGAATCTATGTAGTCCTAAACTGTGCAAATCAATTAGTGCTCATTCAATGTATATAAATACGTGGCCTAAAAACTTTATTTTTTCGGATACTTGCACTTTGATGGCATGTGAAGGGCAGAGCAGGAAGACTATAAGCTATGCATTACAAACGCAGAGAACAGCCGTTTGGAAGACAGCAGCCGTTAATTTAGGAATAAATGAAATTGGATCGCAATATGTAAATTCAAACTTTTAAGGTTCAAATATTGCTCTTTACGCATGCTAGGAAGATATATTGCCTTGGTAGAAGTGGAGGTGACTATGCAAACAATTTTGCACTTAGAAAACAGCTTATTACGTAATTACAGCAATTTAAGAAGTACATACAACTTTCCGTACTTAATTATGCCTGGAAATTGTATTCTTCGATACTAATCTGCAGTCGATAGATAATGTTCTTATGTACTTAAACTCACATTTTAGTGCTTAAATATACAGGACCCGAGATAGTTCGGACATAGCCGAGGGAACGACATGTCTGGATTAACGTTACCGAAAGGGATTTCCATCATAATGCGTTCTGAAGGACAAAATACATATTAGGAATTTTTCCGAAGTACATATGTAGTCAAATGTTATTCCCACATTTGCAAATCCTGGTTGTTCGAAATATGTACTAATCACGAGGTTGCTTATGCATTCCTTGTGGTTGTTTTGGATGACGATTTTTTTTGTTTCTCTCC
>JAQGBT010002550.1:0-23483 GCA_034698585.1 Disparrhopalites patrizii | reverse complement strand
ATAATTGATAAACATTCGTATCTCATTGATCCCTAAACGTAAAAAGAATAGGAAATTGATTATTATAGTAATATGTATATACATGATGTGCTACTATTTTTTTTACGTAACACATTTTCTCAGAAGGTTATAGTTTTTATTTCAATGTTTTACTGTTTAAAAAAAACTATTGCAGGAGCAAACAGCTAGCAACATGAAGAAGAAGGAAATGATTTACGAGCACCTGTTCATTGACGGCGACGCCAACAAGCTAATTCGAATTTGGGAAGAAACCAGAAACGGAAAGTTAATTGAGCTGACTGGACTATGACTCGATGAAGACAAGGCGTAATAAGCCTATATTATGGATGCACACCATAAGAAAGTGAACGAGACTTTTAACGAAAAACAGAGTAAACCCAGCCATTGCTTGAAATATTAACTCTTTTTAATTGCTGTTTGAATTCGTGGCATGCTCTACTTCCAGTATGTATTAAATTGATTGATGAATTAAATGATTCTGATTTTGAGTAAATGCGTATTGTCATACAACGTATCAGGACAAGCACTTTTATTACAAGGTGAAATTGAACAAAGGAAATTTTTATCACTGATAATGATAATGTGTATGAACAGATGAACACGTATTTGAATAAAATGACGGATATAAAGTTTTTTGCCTAACGATTAATTATTTACGTTCAAAATATTATTTGTACAGAGCACGTCGATTATATTTTACACAATCAAGTCTGGTAACTGGAAAAAATTTAAACGATAGCTTTTAGTGCGCAAAAAAGCCTTAATCAGGGAAGACACTCATATGCCCGATCTTATTTAGAAACTGTTTATCTGTGCAAGATACAATAACATACTGATAAATTAATTTTATAATTACTAACTAAGCTCCGAATAATTCCCAGTGCCGACTCGCAAAATCAGAAAGATAGAAAAAAGTCTACAGAGAAAAAATATTTCAACGTTTAAATGTACAATACCAACTACCACAATAGTTTTGTGTAGAACGCTATTAATTTTGCTATTGCTCGCTATTGTTTTGATTGCCGTTCACCCCAAATTATTTGTTTATGCCGTAATGGCCGTCGTTGAGGAAGACAAATCATTAGAAGACGACATCCAGAGATTGACATGGGGCTTGAAGCAACACAATGCATGGGAAATGGGAAAACAATGAAAAGCAAACAGAGAAACCTTTACGCGAGTTTTACTCGGAGAAAATGAGCGAATTGTGTCGCATGAGCGCATGACAGAACCTAATATTGACAGCTTTCTGCTAGAACTGAAAAATGACAGGAGTTTTGCAGATTTGGTAAGCATTTTTTGGCGATAATTAGATTAAACACCCACAGAAATTTGTCGGAACATCTTTGAAGAATCAATTTGTTTTATGGGATACTGGGATGAACCACTTCATGCGGGCCTACTCCAGGATTGGCTCAAATACAGGAGCCGTTTTGTAGCAATTGAGCAGATTCAGATCCCTCGATGTGTACTCACAGCAAACTGCGAATCAGTCGAGCTTCATGGATTTTGTGATAGTTCCATGAAGGCCTTTGGAGCTGTAATTTACTTATACGTATGGTCAACTCTAATGGCAACGTCACTTCCCACCTAGTGTGTTCGAAGACTAGGGTCGCACCTCTGAAGCAACAGTCACTCCCTAGGCTTGAGCTATGCAGTGCCGTGTTGTTGTGTAGGTTAATTGTGTCTACGTCCAGAGCACTACACATGTCATTCTCATCTGTTCATGCCTGGAGCGACTCCATGACGGCATTGGCATGGATCAAGTCCTCTCCACATCAGTGGAAGACTTTTGTGGGAAACTGGGTAGCAGAAATTCAACAGTGTTCTCCTCTTCCTGTGTGGCATCACATTCCGGGCAATCAAAGGAATGGGCATTCAACGATACAAGGCTTATGTGAGTCTCTTCGTGTGTTTCGCAACTCGAGCCATTCATTTAGAACTGGTGTCGGACTTGTCTACCCCCACATTTATCGCCGGACTATTCATATCGCGTCGGGGTAAACCATCCGTGATTTACAGTGACAATGGAACAAACCTGGTTGGAACCGACCGGGAACTCAAAAGGTTACTCAAGGACTTTTACACTGGTTCAAATCAGCAAATCTCTCACTTACTGACAAACGAAGGGATTAAATGGGAATTCAACCCACCCGGATCTCCACATTTTGGAGGCCTTTGGGAGGTTGGTGTGAAATCAACCAAACGTCACCTATGGCGTATCTTAGGAAATGATGTAGTGAACTACGAAGAAATGCGCACCTTACTCTCACAAATTGAGGCTGTCCTGAATTCTCGTCCTCTATGTGTTTTGCCAAGTGACTGAGAACCTGCAGGTCCTAACGCCGGGACATTTCTTGGTAGGCACATCACTGACCGCGTTTCCAGAACCAAATTACATGGACATTGGATCAAACAGGCTGCAACGATGGGAGTTAATGCAGAAATTATTACAACATTTCTGGAAGAGGTGGGCTAGTGAATACCTCACCCGACTCCAACAACGCCCGAAGTGGTTCAAGTACCAACCTACATATGAAGTGGGCTCAATCGTTCTCGTCAAGGACGAAAGACTTCCTCCTTTGAAGTGGAAACTTGCAAGGATTATTGCTCTTCATCCACCGAAGGACAAGTCGGATCAGGTCAGGATTGTCAAAATCAAAACTGATGATGGCGAGTTTGTCCGGCCCGTAGTAAAACTTTGCTTACTACCCCTACCCAAGGTTGAACTGGAACAGGATCATCTCTGAGATCTTTAGTTAAATTGTTCCTTTGTTGACATTTGCTATTTTTACATTTGTTTTTTTTTCACCTACTTGTTGTTGAAATTGACATTTCAAGGTGGGCGGAAATGTTTATTCTCAGATACTTCCTATTGTTAGTTTGTAAGTACACAGTACACACTCATGTCTGTCCAAGTACATACATACATTAGTGCAATGTGGAACACTGGCGACAACCAATCTTGTCCCAGCTTCCATCTCATCTCGGCTCATCACCACTCTCTCTTCCTTCCGCTCAACTGGTCATGGAGCACACCAGTTACCAACTAGAACTTACACGGTGAGTTGTGTCAAGTGACTCCTAAAGATCCTCTCTTTAGCCTGTTCGTGTATTGTTGCTCCCCTGCGAGCCGTTCTTGGTATTTTGATTGCCTACTTACTAATTGTTGGCCGTTGTTTGTATACTTACAGTGCGGGAACCCTGGAGCCCTCTGGAAGTCTACAGTCTACAGTGATCCCTTGCACATATTACTTAAATATTATTGCTGTGGAAATCTCAATCTTGTGTCAATAAAACCCACAATTGAAGCCTTAATCATCTCAACTACCATCCTTCTGATTAGGGACTCCTTCATTTTAATTTAGACACTTCAAACGCTACATATATACTGCAGCAGATGTCAGGAAAAAGTTTAAATGATATACGGGACGTATACGAGAACGTCTTTAACACCGGAAATTACATCATTTTAATACAGGCTTGGGAATGCTGTCGGATGAACGACCTTATCCGACTATCCCTGGAGATACTCGAGGGAAAAAAACTGAAGGATCAGGGATTCTGCACATTTATTGACGAAAATCCTCAAGTAAATAGCGTCTGTAACATTAAGTGTATCATACATACATCATTGACATCGTGCTTCCATTGTTCAATTCAGTTGCACGTGGTAGCTAATGGGAATGAGCTAGTATATGAACCGATTATTACATAAATGTGATATGTGATGGTTTTTTTTTTTTTTTTTTGCAGTATCCCGACGGTAAATATGTTTTCCCTGGAGTTTATTAGCTTCCGTATTTGCTCTACAACAGATTCCTGTGTATGTAACTCGCTGTAATCTTTTTTCCTTGCAAATTTTAAAAAAATTCTAATTGATGTATGCTCATTTCTTTCATATGCTTAGTTCCCGAACCACAAACTGAGGAAGAAATTCCGTATGAGAAATTACCCATAGTAAGTAGCTACGTTATAGTTATACATTTTGGCCCTCAAATTATTATTTATGTATTTTTGGCGTTTATTCCGACTGGTGAAAGTACATTCGGACTTTGTCTAATTTCTCTTCTGGCTTTGTATTCAGGAGCGCGAAGAGTACCCATTGGATGGGACAATGTGTGGCCTTGTCATTTCAACATTCGAATCGTTAAGCAAGGAGCAGGAAACGGAGGTCAATGAGCTAGAGGAGACGTTTAAACGATTGAATTGGAATTATGTTATAAAAGGAAAATCACCAATATTTAAGGCAATCAGCTAAATACAAAATTACACGCACCTTAATGAACATTACGGAAGTAGATAGTAAATAAGTAAATACAATTACTGGAGTAAAATGTTTGCATTATTATCGTGTTTTACTAATGGGGTTCACTTCCAGCCTCGAATCTACGCGAAGACCCCTATGAGGTAAATGCTGATTGCTGTTATTAATTCCATACTTTTGTGCCATGCAAATATTTAATGACCATATTTTTTCTTGAGTGGCTACGGCGACGATTATAGATAAAATTTAAATTTGACAGGATCTCAGTTCTTTTCTCGTGGATTTCTCGAAAATATTACAAGAAACAGACAGCAAAGTTGCTTTCTTTTTTCCTCTTTCATCACGTCATCCGAAGATTTCGAGATCAAGGACGAAGAAGATCATATTTAATTTCAGTTTCCTCTTATTTCACTCATATTTTCTAGTGTTTTCCTAAAAGCCAAAAATAATTAGCCTTTTAATCAGCCTTTTAATGTTCTAAGATGATTACATGTATTTCGATTTTCCCCGGTTGATTAGTAAAATAAAAAATGCATTGGAATTTTGGTGACAAAAGGTAATAAGAAAATAACTATTTTCTATTGTACGAACCAATGATGGGCGGCTTCCTAGAAAATAGGCCTATTTTGTAGGCAGGTGTCAAAAAGACAGAAAGGCTGTAGGCATGAGTCAAAACAAATACCTAGGCTGCCCCTAATAGGCTACTGATTTTTTACTAATTTTTTGCTTTAAAATTGAAAATGTAGGCTTATTTTATAGGTTTTTTGTAGGCAGCCCATTATTTTGCTTTCAAACAGGCTACGAAGTAGGAAGGGGATAATATGAAGGAATAGGAAATAGGCAAAATAGGCAGGCATTTTAAATGCCCATGACTGTTATAAACCGTATTAACTCATTAATAAATATTGAATTGAATTTGTCATACAAGATACAACATATCTGTCAAGCATCTTTGAAAATGTTTTCCACTTTCATTGGCCAGCCATTCCCCCGAGTGTCGGAATCAAGAAAGAGAAGAAAGAAAAGCACAAAGCATACCCATAACAAAAATCCTTTTTAGGTTTTGGTTTTAGTATTAATAGAAGAGTTGATGGTAATGGTTAATGGTATAGCATTCCGTATACGAGTAATTATTGGCAATTTTAATTCAGTAATTGGTTTTAGTTCAGTCACTTCAGTGAATATTTCGATTGTTTTTAATGTTCAAAATTTTCAAGTGAGCACACAAGGAATATTTGGTCTGTCAGTGGATTAGTTTCCATGCGATAATTAATTCGTGAGCGTGAATGGACTGGGTTCCTGTGTTTTCCCTGACCTTTATATTGTTGAAAGCGGATTTTTTTTTATAGATTGTCGGTTAAGTTTTGGAACGTTTCGAAGTGAGCACATACTGAAACTGAGAGGTAGGTAGTAGTTTTCAATCATAAAAAATAATCATTACTCATTACTTGATGTGTATACCATAACCGCATAAGATAACCTTGATGGTAAATCGGTATAAGTCATTAATCGTAAATCGTAACCACTTAACGTACCCACCATCAGTAGCCTTTGCAATTTAAAGGATGCAATGCAATGTTGTTTGATCTTGATTATGCGTTTTACTTCGCATCCTGGTTGAACTTCTGAATTTCCATCGGGCTTAACTAATGCTTTCCAAATGGGTGACCACATGAACATTAATTCAGGGTTTAAACAGTTTAACGTGCCACGACGGGATGAAAGAAATAGCAAAGAGCGTTGGAAATTAGAAAACGAAAATGGAGCGCTTAAGAGAGAAGAGATTAAAACGAAAGATGTATAATAGGGTTTAGGTAAATGGTTGTGGGTTTGCTGGTACAACTGGCACATCGGCGAAATCGGGATTGATCGATTGAATCTCTTCATGCTGGTTCTGTTAAAGAAAGCAAGTATCAGTATACCGTATGTTTAGCATGTGATTTTTTTCACGCGGTTCACATGCCATAATTTTTAAACGGAAGGGATTTGAATAAAAATACTTATCAATTCTGAAAGCTTGATTTCTTAGCTTCCTAACGAGCTGGTGCTTTTTTGTCTACGCCTTGTTATTTATAGAGCAATTATGAGCGGAAGGGCTGGTTCCGTTTTTCGGGTAACATGCGGTATACATTATTGTATGTATTAACGTTTCACCATTTGTAATTAATAACAGCCCGTCACTCAGGCAGGGTGAACGAATTGTGTTAAAAAATAATAAAATACACATTGGTAAACATAACAATACTAATAATTGGGGATAAATCGAAAGCTTATTATAGGTTTCTCCCTCAAGATCCTTGTATTAGCTACTAGCCAGATCTATCTAGCATCTAGGCGGGGAAAAAACTACAAGGGACTTTTGTAGCAATCCAGGCCCGTATTCCTCTCATTTTATTCTCTTCATCCCTTTTCTAAAATCCCAAATTACTAACTTTGGTAAGTGATCCTATCATCTGGCTGACCTGGCTTTACTGATAGAGAATTAGAATTCTCTGTCAGGCCCACTCAATAATAACAGTGAGTTCTCAACATATCTAGAGCTGAAAGTAGTATCTGATCTAACAGTTGACAATAAAGCAATTACAAATTACAGTTATGTTATGATGTATAGCGATGATTAAATTATTAATATAAAGTGACTTTTATAGCTCACAATTATGAGAGCAGAGGGTTGGTGGGACTGGAGGAGAGGGCGGTTATTGGTCATACATACATGAAATTGGTTAACCTGTGTCTACTAGATCTTTTTTATATATTAATTGCATGAACACGAACATTGCAACCAGATCCAAAGCTCGACACGTTGACATGGATAAAAGGACGTCCAACCCAAAGCAAGCACAACGGAAGAGCAATGCAGATATCCAGCGCAAGAAGTCCTCCGGGGTGTCAATTGGCAAGGACCAGGTGAAGACTAAGCAATCGAAGAACGTGACGCAGCGGAACATCCCAGGGGGTCAGGTCACAACGACTGTCCTTACAAAAGAGACCGAGAAGGAAACGGGCCGCGGAAAATGGGCACTGTACAGCCGACCAGAAGGAATCATTTTGGCTGTCGTTGCTGCGGTAACGATTCTGGCATCAATGGTAAGTTCCGTAGGTAGTTGCCTATATACAATCTTTTAAAAAGGAATAAGCCACCCAAATGTGGCTGTTGCTGGCTGCAAGCAGAGATGAAGTTGCAAGAACGTTTGGCGTGGTTTTAGCTCAATTTTATCTACCATTTAAATGTTCTTGCAGTTGAAAGTTATTGTTGCACCGGGATTTTTGTTGCAAGTTCCTGTTCCCATTATTTCCCTGCTACTAGGCAGACCCCCAAAACGCTTTGCCCGTTATATCGAAATCGAACCCTTTATTACATGCCAGATGCCACTCCGGGCACTGTAACTGTAAATGGCTTGTTATTGTATTTGTTGTATGCATGCAAATATTATATAGCTCAAGAGTATTTTTATTTGTGCGCAGATCAGTCCTTGCATGCTCCCATCGGCGCTTCGTAAGGTGGATCCACGAACCCAGAGTCGGCCGGACCTGCATAAATTGTGTCAGAATACACCAGGCCACGATTATGACATATGTACGAGAGATACGCCGGGATGCTACCAATCTAATTACATGGCCGAATTGTCACCCCTTTGCAAACACGACCCGAAACCTTATCATGAGCAATCGAAGTGCCGCCAGGCATGTAGTGCTTTCCATACCAGGTGGATGCCGATGTTTTTGATCGGCTACGCTACGTGTGTGGTTCACATCGTTGGTGGACTCGTGTCCACGGTTCTTATCCTATTATCAGTGAGTACCATTTTAAATCACTGCATTTTGTCACCCTTATCAAGAGAGAAGGGCCTAACGCCTGACGAACTAATTCCGGTATATTCTAAGCTTATTTGATATTATTTGGTTTTTGCATCGTGCACCTTAGTAAGTGTATAGTATACTATATACGAAGTACAAACATATTCACTCTTCTGGTTGTGCACAAATTGTAAATCACAGTTCTGTAGGTTATTTTACAATTTCCTTCGTAAGAGGAGTTTGGCTGATTACAACTTTTTATTTTAGCTAATGGCTGAGCTTATGTTTCCGTGTTATAGGTTATAGCATAATAATTATAGCTGTACCTTCAGTATCTTCTCTGATGTACTAAAGTTAATTAAAGTTCTACATAGTATTGTTTGTATAATTCTGTCACCGTGTCACGTTGGCAAAGACAATTGGTTAGAGTTTGAGTAATTCCCTTTTCTTCTCTCATTTATGTAATATGGTCTTTTAAAACCACCTTTTACTTTGCGAGTGTTCGCTTCCGGAAATCACGTCACAAGTGAGGATTATTAATTGTGTTTATTTTCCCATAGGTTAACATGTGGACGTCGAAAAGCCAACTTAGTTGCTCTGTAATTATTTAAAACTAGTATGCCCGTACCGCTTACGGCAGCAACCACGTAAAGAAATTTGGTTGTATCGGCGGATCTTTCCGACACCACTGTGAACGCTGCTACATCCTAAGATAAGTATAAAACCCGTGTCACCATGTCCGTCATTACGCCCTCTACCGTTGTTACTTATGCTGTCCACAAAACAAAAATCTCTGAAAATCATTGCCCCACAGAACGACGGAATTTTTGTTCTTCAAAATTGTCGTCTTTCAGTTACTTATTCCCTGAAAATTGCTTTCGTATTTCCTGTGAAAGTATTTATCGCAATTTCCATTAAAATGCGCGATTTTACGGTTTTCCCTTGCGTTTTTTATTTAAATTGTCGTCAAAGGAACGTTTTTAGCATTTTCCTTGTGATATTGTCCTTTTTACTGAACGTTTTTAGCAAGTTCTAATATTGTATCACAATTTGTCTCAAAAGAACATTTTTAGAAATTTCATTGAAGTTTTGTCCTTGAAAGCTTTTTAGTAGTTTTCTGATAGGGCCCAATATGATTATATTTCCTGATTTTGTTTATATTATACCGGGGCCCGCCGGACTCATTGGCCTGTAATTTTTGCAATCCCGCGGCCGTTCAACGGCAACCCCTTTCGTATTGAGCTTTACCATACTATAAGCATTAAACTTAAGCTTGGCACGGTGTCACGCACGGGTCACGTGACGACGTAAGTATGTAACGAAAAGTAATAAAGTTAAAAGTAATTAGTGTAAACCCCGGGACATTGGTTTTATACTTTTAGGATGTTAAGTAACGACGACGATAGAGCTAAACCGGTCATATGTACGAAAGAATGCCAGGGTGACGGACACAGGGACACGGGTTTTATACTTATAGTCAGGATAGTCAGGAATAGTCAGAAAATGAAAAGTTGACATTCATGTAAGTTGACGGATTAAAATGGCGGATTTTCTATATTTTTGCAGTTTACTGCAACGTTGGGTTTGCTTATTGGGGTCGTGAGTCATGCAATAGCACTAATTGGCGCAATGACGGTTTATATAATGGCCAGAGGCTGGAGCGGGGCTGACCTACTCGTTGCATTCCCAGAAGTAATTGAGGTCTTATTTGATCCCCATCCAATGCATAACATCCCGTGGCCGGGCAAGCCAGCTGATGCTATTCCAGGTCATTTTTGGGAACTTGATGCTGACCCGGATTACCTACGACAATACCAAAAGGAAATTCCAACTCTTAAAACCCCCATCATTGTGGAAGTGGTCGTTTGTATTATAGCAACTTTAATTCTGACAGCTTTGTTGCTGTTCTTTTGCTTGTACTTAAAAAATCGGATAAAATGATTACGTTTTTTTTACAATTCTGGAAAGACCAAGGTCATACAAAATAGGATCCAGTGATTTAACCAGTCCAAGAGAATAATACCCTTTCGAAAAGATTCAAAGATTTCATTTACATTTGATATGATTGTACCAAAATTAAGTTTGCCCGTTCGGGATCCAGATCAGACTAATTCAACTACTCAGTAGATGCGTACAAACAAGGATAGAAAGGGCACAGTTTATTTCACAAGAGAATATTTACACAAGAGTACACTGAATAACTAACATATGGTTATAACATAACATTCTTTTTTTCCGCAAGATATTTACAAGACTATTTTCATGTACCTTAATATTTTGTGTCTATTTATAAATGATATATTGAGGTGCTAGATTGTGTCTAATAATAATAAAAACACCGTTACGTGTACTACATGTATGCGTATCATACAAGACATATCTAGTTTTATTAATTCATTGAATATTAATGCATTGATTTCAGTGATGTATACCTGTACAGTTCATATTATCATATTACCCACTGCCCACTGCGTAACTCTCGTTCAACTTTACTGTAAAAGTTGAACTACAATTTTTCAAGTGTACACTGTTATCCCTTAATTTTTATGTTATTTGTGATTCTGTTTAGTATAATTTATATGTATATTTGTTGCACAAATCTCTTTGCCAGTGCTGACGTTTGCGGTGGGTAAAAAAACCTCGCTTGACAATTAAATTGTGTCAACGATTTTTCGTAAAACGTTAAAAACGGCTCCATTTTACTCAAACGCGAAGTCACGTTTGGTGGTTTGGTTTTATTAGACGCTTATTTCATTACGTATATAGTGCTGTGCGAAGTCAAGGATAAATGAGCGGGAAATTTTTAAAATAACCAAGAGAGTGACCCAAAACGCGAAAATTGTAGGACGGACAAGGGCACCCCACCAGGGACAAAAATTCTTACTAAGAGAAAGAAAAAGATGAAGTTTGCAAAAAAAGAACATAATATTTCATATTTATTTTTATTTGTCCAAAAGTCAGGATTTCCAATAGTTTTTAGTGCATTTAATTTCCAATTATTGTTCTTTCCTGACAGTAGAAGGATCCATATCTGGCAAAAAAATTAATTCATCGCAGACTCGGAAATTGTTGGAGCTGCATTGCATCAGCATTAGCATTTGGGTAATTCTTGTGTCTTAAAATTACGTTGACTTGGCTAAAACCTACAACCAAAGAATATCCGAATCCGAAGATTTTGTGGCCATGTGCTCAAGAAATTGCTCAGGCTCATCCAGAAGTAACATCAAATGTCATGAGTTGAAAAGAATTGGTGCAAATTCTCTGTCAGTAATCGAACATGTAAACGACGATTCTTGGTGTGGGGTGAATACCTGACAAATTCCAGTCAAGTTGGCATTTTTCTGTGTGCAAAACAAGTCATTATTAGTCATTTGTATCCGGCGGATCATCCAGCATTAACATTTAAAACACGGTGTGTGCGTTGCGACTTGTGACTGAAAAATGGAATCGCCGTCACTTAATTGCTTATTCTGTGAGTTATATTGACAGTCAGGCTTTAGCAGAATATGTTTCAAATTTCTAAATCAGGAATCTTTGTGCACCCTGAACGTGTTTGAGAAGTTTTAAGCGGAAATGATTACCCGAGTTCCATTCTCAGTGCGTTTGGCGAGTCGATTTTGCTCTAAAACTCGTCCAGGAACATGTGGTCCTTTTTATATAAGAGGTCACCGGGGATACCACAGTGTTGAATTGAAAACGTGTCTTCGAAAATTGAAGAACTCCAAAGTTTCAGATCAGCAACTTACCTTGTTGCGAAGGTTTACTCATGAGGCTACTCAAGATGTGACTGAAAGTACGATTTTAGTACAACAAGACAATGAAATTCAGGAAGTTCCTGTGGTAGTGTTCAAGTCTGATTCTTCTAAGATTGGTGGAGCAGGGACGAATCGTGAATCAATCAAAACAGGTTCCGTTGCATTTACTTGTTGTAGCAAGTTGTCTTGAACAAATTTTGTAGCTGTCCTACAAGCACAATTTGTCAGATCTGCGCCGGCAGTTAAGCGAAAAAGCGCGGGTAACAGATGACCACAGCAGAATCTGCGCAGCTTCGGAGCATCATATTTTAGAGAGAAGAAAGCCGGTGTAAAGCGCAGGTAACCTGCACCTCACCGGCCTGCAGATTTCGGACTTGATTTCGGCTTGATTTCTAAATTTAAACCGGTTACCAGCGCTGATAGCTGATACTGATTAAAACTACACTGGAAATGGTTGCCAGTAAAAAGTCACTTATTGGCTTTTTCTTTGGCGTGAAAAACGCTTCGATTCGGCATTTTTGTGCTTGAAGGGTGGTAAAATATGGTGAATAACGTCGTAATGACAGCACTTATGATCGGTATATTATTTTTAATTTATAGGAGTAGTCCCAAAATTGTACACGGAATTGGATCCCAAAGAAGAGGCAGCGTTCGTTGAAGCCTTCAAGAGCTACAATTCTCCCCAAGAGCTCCTTCGAATTTTGGATACAATCCCCTCTCAGGAAGTGACACCGGTGGTGGCCTTTAGTGTACTTCAGAAATTGTTTGAACTTGAAAACAATTTCGGTTTCCGAAACAATGGCAGGTCTTGGGTGGTCGCAGTGGACAGCGGGATACTTGAGACATTCACCCGGGCTGCCATCATTAGTCGGTTAATGAACACAATAATGTCATCAGACAATACCAAAATAGTCCTGGATACACTCCACATTCTTCGAACTGAAAATCATCAGCTTGTTCAAGATTCAGAAGAGTTTATGAATTACCATGCAAAGTTTTGTGACTATATTCTTCTAAAAACTACCAAAGGGAATTTAACCTTAGAAGAAACCTGTCGGGCTATTTGTTCCTTTGGTGAAATTGCCAAAGCCAGCAATTTTACTCGGGTAGACAAGAAGTTTATTGACAAGATGTGGGTGGGAATAATTGATCAAGCTGATAAAATTAATACCAATAACATTGTGGAAGTTTTCAAAACTGTGCCTTACCTACAAGCTAGTCAGAGATTAGTATTAAAGTTAGTGGAGAAAAACTTGAAGCACATGTGGAAAAGACTAGATCCAGATACAGTAGCTCAGCTGTGCGACATTGTTGCTTTCAAGCAGCTTAGCCAGTCCTGGGTTTGGGGTGTGTCCCACGACTTGCTCATGACCTTAAGTTCCTGTGCGGCCATGAATATTCATCGTCTGACGGAGGAGCAACTTATAAAAATTATGCGGGGATTTTCTAGTCACAATTTCTGTGATGAGACCATGAAAAATGTAAAGACATTCATTTGTACTTATACATGCAATTTTGTCGGTAACCAGTAGCCATCCTATTGTTTGACAAATGAATAGTATGTATGTATGTACATATCTACATATTATCTACTGTGATGTGATCTTTAATTTCTTTTGCTATTTCTCTAGACTTTAATCAAGTACATGAAGGCAAAGCGAGACCGGTTGACAAGACCAGAGTTTGTAGCACAAGTTCTGGATTTCGTAAAAAAATTCCGCTTTCGATCTCCAGAAATTTTGGAATCTGCTGCGGAATTCGTCATTAGATCTGAAGGGAGAGATCTCTCACCTCCGGAAATAACATCGGTTATGACTGCTTTTGGTCACCTGAATTTCTGCCCTGAGGATGGGTACAAGTTTTGGACATTGATGGAGAGAATCTTGCACGAACGTTTCATTCAATTTACGCCGAAAGACATCATTGACACACTTTTAGCCTGTGTTTACTTAAAGAAGTATCCGATCAACTTTGTACCGCGCTTGTATTGTCCAAATTTCTTGGACCGAATTCATACTAGCGACCATGGCGATGAGTAAGTTACTTAATTAGCAAGAAGTTAAATGGAAAACGATAGAATTATGACGAAATTATGTGTATATATGAGACTTGTAATACAAGGTTACTGGATAGACTGTTGGTTTACTTTTTGTAACCAGCACATCAATTGCGTGACTGCTCGGCATCAACATAAACTATGGAACACTAATTCAGCTGTAGTAATATTCGGTTATTTTAAGAAACTGAAACATTATAATTTTTTAGGGTGCTGCGAGGCGTGCGCTACCACTTGAAAATCCTGGATTCAACTTTAAATATCGAATGTGCCGGCAAATACGGAGGTCCGTTTCTCCCCACGAGGTTCACGTACGTCAGCTTTTCGGTGCCACAAACGGTACGCGTGGCATCTCAGGAAGTAGCCCGAGCTTTAGAGTTCATTTACTGCGATTGCACAGTAGAAAAACTCTACAAAATCCCGACTCTTCCAATGAGTGAAATGTTCATGGCGGACGTAGTTGTTATTCCCAAGAAAGGATCCGTGGAAGACATTAGGAAATTTTCTCGGCGACATATATTCGCCCCCACACCCAATCTTCGGCAAAGCAGTAGATCAAACTTTCTCTGTGCCATCATTCTCACTCCAGAGCACTTTACTTCAGACGGCAAATATTTAACTGGACCTCAAGCCATGAGGATTCGTATACTCAAAAACCTCGGCCTTACAGTTGTGCCATTGAAATGCCAGGAAGTGATGCCAATTATGAAGACACCAGCATTTACGAAGTTCCTAGAACACCATATTGAGGACGCATATAGAAATCAAGATGAAAATGTGTTTCAGGAAGATGACTAATACAAAAATCATTATTTACGCGTTTTTTACCTACTGGTTTCATCCGAAAGACATAATATTTGACACAGAAATATTTTTTGGAGTAATAAAATGAATTTGGTAATCCCTACAGTTTTAAAACAATTCAAAATACTGTATGTACAAGCATATTATGCAGAGATTTTCTACGCATTTTTTAAGTTTACATTTTTCAGTATTAGGCTTTCGTAGTCGTATCGTAACATCTTTTTAAGGTAACATGTTCATTCAGATGAAATTGTGAAATTCTACATATTACTGTGATGTAGCTTGAGATTATATTCTATTTATTTGAACACATTTCAGTCATTGCTTTGTGTTAGTAAAATGGAATCGTGTGCCTCACCGTGCAAGCATTTAATGGCTTGTGGCAAACCCTACAGAGGCTAAACCATTGCAGTTGTAAATGTGCTCCAAGTTATATTAATCATGCACTTTTCATTGCTTGACCTCTGTGAGATAATCTTATTTTTAACATTTTAACCATCATAATCGTTGCAAATTCTGTGCTGATTTCCTAGCTCTAGTGACGTCCATGAATATTATGTGTGGAACTGAATTAAAATCCAGCACAATCATTTTTCACGCTCCTAACAAGTCATTCCCATGCAATTCCTACGTTACAGGTATGACTGACAGGAAATAATTACTGACAGAATTGGTTTCATCCGAGGAGACATCCTCCTTTGTAAATTGTATCAGATCACGCGTCAATTATAGGCTTTGATGCACCCAATCCTCTGAGTAATAATTCCCTGAAAAACGTCAGTTGAAAGCCACACGTGTATTCATAATTTGGAGTTACCTGCAAGTACAACTTAAAATGAAGGATTTTTATTGAATTTGAATGGTTGTAAACTAATTCAAGTTCACCGACTGAATCATTTTTTCATCAACTGTAGGACGCACGGGATGATTTTTCAGTTTAAATAATTTGTACTTGAACAAGGAAATAAATCTTCATCGGTTGAAGCATTAGAAATAATATAGAAGCTGGAATTCAACATGAAGTCTCTAAGCATAATATTTTCTTGGATTCTACTCTCCCAGGTTTGGCATTTTGAAACCCAAAATAAAATATAAAGCAATTCGTTTTTGCGGAAATTACTCTCAAAAGGAATTCTATAATTTCATTTTATTTGCAGATAGCTTTCCAGTGCAGTGCAAAATTGAAGAAATCCGGACCCAAAGCAGCTCCAAGTCATTCAGAGGATGGCATGGTTGTAGTGGAGGAAGAAGTGGACATTGTCCAGACTTCCGACGAAGGACGTAAGTTTTACTTTTGAAATTTCCGATTATTTTCTCAAGCAAATTTTTCGAAGAAACCAAAGAGTGATTTTCCAAAAAAAATTTTGGACTTTGGCTTGAAAACGTAATCTTTCGGATTTTCAGCGGATTACGTTGCTGAAGAGGAAGTGACGACCATTAGCGAACATGATAGCATCTCTTCCAGTGATGGAGAAACTACCGAAGTACAAACATTGGACATCATCGAGGACGATACGACCGGCCACCACGAAACGCACATCGTCAAGGTCACCCACGAAGAACGACCGGATCACAATGGCGCTGGGGGAGGTCGTGATGTCATCATGGTGGATGATGAGGAGATCATCGTGGATAATAGTGAAAGTGATGACGTCATCACCATCGTCGACGGCGAGTACGATTATGGCTATAATGGCGAGGATGAGGACATTGTTTTGGTCGTGGATGAGGATCAACGTGCCCCATATAATTACGACAATTACGACTATTATACAGAGGGTCCAGAAGACACGTGGACCTGGCCTCCGCCACACACACATCGTACTACTCACTGGACATATCCAACACCAACGCCTTGGACATATCCGACACCAACATATCACTGGACACAACCGACGCCTCATTGGACGTATCCAACACAACCGACGCCTCATTGGACGTATCCAACACAGCCGACGCCTCATTGGACGTATCCAACACAACCGACGCCTCATTGGACATACCCAACGCCTCCGACGCCTCATTGGACGTACCCAACACCTCCGACTCCAACGCCTCACTGGACATATCCACCGCCTCCCGGAACACACCCACCGCCCCCGAACCCGAATAACATGACCTGCTACGGCTGTACAATAATCAACAACAACAATTACAATTACTACGGAGCCGGAAATGGAACAGGCGTAACCACCGTCCACATTGTCATCACCCATAAAAATGCTAATAATAGTAATGGACGTCCCGGAGCTCACCCCAGACGAAGATATGTCCTAAGAGCCGGAGGTCGGCGTCGGCTACTCAACACGGGCTCGGGCAGTCGCCGACGACTTCTAACGCGGAAGATCGTAGCCCGAAATCTGGGGGAAGCCGCCGGCGCCGGTAACGTCCAGGTGTACCGCCTCCAGAAGGTGGGACCCAATCGGAAATCGCAGATGGTGAAAAACCTGAAGAAACGGCGGATGAAGGCCTTCAAAGTGAATCCGAGGACGGGTTCCGCCCGGAAAAATGTGAGATCCCCTTCCTGGAAGGTGGTCCCAAATTGGAAGACCCAGAAAAGGCAAGCCATGAATCGCAATTTAAGAATTGGCGAAATGAAACCACGGAGGATCAGTCCCAATAAGATCAATAATAGGAAGAATAATCAAGCTCGGCGAGGGAATCAAAATACAGGAGGAAATAACCGGCAGCAGCAACAGCAGCAGGCGCAAGCCAGACAACAACAATTACGAGCCAGGAAGAGCAGTATTAAGGCACGATACAATAACAATGTGATGTGCTCGAGTCAGGCGGCGCGGGAGGAATTCGCGTTACAGAAGTTGAATTTGGGCTTGAAAAATCGGTTGATGATGCGGAAAAAACGGACGTCCAAGCCCAGATTTCGACGGAAGTTCTAACCTGTGTGACTGTCATTAATGCTATGCACAATGTAAAATAGTTATTAATACACCTGTAATCAAGAATATTTTTTGCTTGTCTTCATCGTTTGTTATTTACATGTTGTGTACTAATAGGAAGTAAGTCGGAGACAATGAACTTATCATTTTTCCATTTCCTATTTTTTTACACTTTACAACAATGTCAACCCACATTTTTTTATTTTGATCATTTACCAGTGGATGTCTTGTTTATCTGTCACGATCTTCTTCTCATGGCATCCTCTAATTTCCACACATTCCAATGTTCTTCTCTCCTAAACCTTTTTGTTTTACTGCGTGTATTTCTCTCTCCTTTCTTCTCTTTTTACCTCTTTCTCTTCGCTATCTCTTTTTTCTCGGCTCATATTTCCCTTCTGTCTCCTTATTTCCTCTCGCCTTGTACGTACCATTTACACGATTATCTATACATTGTCCATTCGTTTGAATTCCTGTTTACACACAGGTACTCTCATTTTTTCCCCATTTGCCTCTCTCCTTCCCCGTTCGTGTATTTAGTTCCTTTCTCTCAGTCTCTCATATTTCTATTTCTCTTGTTCTTTGCATCTCTCTCAGTCTCATTCATTTTAATTCTGCTAAACTTTCTATCTCATTCGCATTTCTTCCATTCGCCTTTCTCATGTTTGAATTTCCCCCTTTCACGCCTCTCTTTCACAGTTTTCTTTTCCATCTTTCTTCGTTTCTCCTTTCTCTCCTTGTAATCTTTTACTGTCTCTCTTTCTTCCTTTCATCATTTTATTTGCATGTCTTTCCCATCTCTCATTTACCTTTCTCTCTTTGGTTTTTACCTTTCTCTTTGGTCCCTCATTTACCTTTCTCTCTTTGGTTTTTACCTTGTCTCTCTCTCTCTCTTTCTTTGGTTTTCACCTTTCTCTGTCTGTTTGGTTTTTACCTTTCTTTCTCCCTGTTTCTCACAAATCTCCTTGTTTCACGTCCCTCGATTTTCTGTGCATTGCTATCTCTTTCTCGCACGTCTCTTTTTTACTATATTCTCTTTCTCTCTTTCGCATCTCAGTAGTTTTTTTATTTATTTTTCTCTCTGTCTGTCTTTATCGCCGACTCTCTTCTTCAACCACTACATGTTTTCATTGCACTTCTCTTCTCTTTATCTACATATGTAATTCCCATATTTTTTGTTCTAATGTCTCACTTCGCCTAGGTTTCCCTTGTCATTTCCATTTCTCCGTCGCATCTATCCTTGATTGACCCGTCTTTCACGTGGCATCCCTTATTAGTGAAATATTTAACTCTAACCCTTTTCAAAATCTTTAATTTGCCACATCTGTATTTCCTGTATCACCGCCTTTCCTTCTCATTCTCACCGTCCCCCCTTTTCGATTACGACTTGACAATCAACCCTCTTCAAATTCACGTTGTTTATGCATAAAAGTACTATACCAGAACCACAATATATGTATGACACGGAATAAAAAAAAAGGTTTTGCCGTAACACGGCATCCGCTCACTTATTGCATGCCCTGCATCACTGTGTATTTACATACATATGTATACGTATGTATATAAATAAAGTGTACTGAAAGCGTATGTAAACTGTTCATTTAGAAAAATCACGCGTTATAACTTACAACTGTCAAATAAAATCAATACTTTATTCCTTCTTCCTTCACTCGACGGCAAACAGGAACAATAATAATAATGTAAGAGCAACAATGCAACGGTTTTCCCCACTTCCACTCGAACGTAACAACCATGTAGTAATAATAAAGATATATACATATACATAAAATGTATAAACAACAAGGAAGAAAACAAAGTGATGATGGTGACTTTTGTTTGAGCACGTAATGAGCAATGACTGTAAAACTGTTTGACTACATCAACGCCAAAAAAGTGTTAAAAGTATAAGTACGAGTCTACTACAAATCTTTAACAAAGGAACACATCTTCATCTTCAACGACACGGAACAGACGGAAAAAAAGTCTTGTATATAAAGTCCAATTTTTTTTTCTTCCTTTCATCCTGGGGCAAATGGAACAAATCAGAGAAAGAGACCCATCTATATAAGAGAGAAAGATAGAGAGAGAGAAAGACAGAAAACAAATGTCAAAATAATTAAATGTTGTAAAACTTTATGCTTTGTACCGGGACACTGATGATGATCATGTCACTTCCCACCAAATATTTTTGAAAAAATAAAATAGCTATACAAATAATAGGTATATATTTTTTTCTGTCTTACCAATACGGTTTCTCCTTGGATCGCTTCAACTGTACTTTAAGTCTTTTGGGTCCCACTTGAAATCCGTTCATGGCTTGAATGGCCAGCTGAGCACTCAGTGGATTATCGTAGGAGACGAAGCCAAAGCATTTGGATAAATTTGTCCCTTTATCCACAAACACTTTGGAGGAAAGGACCGTGCCGAAGGGGAGGAAGGCTTGAGCTAGATCCGCATCCGTGAATTCTTGGGGTAAATGATAAATGAAGAGATTTGAGCCGTCTGGCCCTTCCATCTGAACCTGCAGACGCACAAAAAAAATTCTCACAATCGCAAATTTTTTAGCCACACTAAAATTTTTTTGCCATCAAAAATACATACTAAACTAATAAACTAACTAACAAAGAAAATATAATGCTAAAAATTTGTCAACAGGAAAAAGCTTTGTATATTGTTTTTGGAGAGAAATTTTACTGATTGAGCAGTGCTGGTATTCAATCCAGAGCCCGCCGTTTGATTAGGAATATTCTGGATCAAATTGGGAAAGGAGAAATTCCCCGTGCCACAACTGGCTGATGGTAGAAGGTTTAAATTCAAATTCGGCAAGGTCCCGGCCGTCCCGCTATTGGCGTGTCCAATTGAATTGTTCGAATTCGCGCTCGCCGAAAGCGTCGCCAGGAGCGTCAACGTCGCCAAATCCGCTGAGGGCTGCAAGGCCGAGAGGGAAGCTAGGGCGGACATCGCCTGGGAATTTGCAGCGTTCAATGCAGGAGGAGCTGCAACCGCCGCAGCGCTGTTAGCTTGTTGCTGTTGTTGTTGTTGCAGTAGCTGAAGTATCTTTAAAATTAAAAGTGAAACCATTTAATATATTAAAATAAATATTTGCCCATTAAATTTCTTCAATATTAGCAAATTATCATTATTTTGACGATAAAATTTTAACTCTAGTTTTACTAAAATTGAATTAATTAGTACAAATTTTTAAGGTTATTTAAAAGCGCTTTACCGCTAAATACTGCGCTTTCTGCGCAACATTAGTATCTGCGATGGGATTGACCACAGCGGTGGGCGTAGATGGCGCTGTGGTTTTCTCCTTTTGCGTGTCCGCCATTTTGACTACTAGCGGCGCCGAACATCCCTTCAAAAAATTTTAAAGGGTCAAATTAGAGTTTAATTACTTTAATTCATGTTTGAAATGTTCCTGCTATTTTGCACAAATTTTAATTGCAAGAATTATCAGCAGCTTATAATGTTAATTTTTCAAATTGTAATTATTATCACTATAAATATATGTATGTATTATCATGTATTTATTGTACATTATGTACATATGTGCCAAAGTAAACATCGGATGCTTTCGTAATGTGGATTAAAACCCGTGTTAATTACGACATAGCAATCCCATGTAAATGTTTGTTGAGTAATGCAATCTACTTTTGAAAAAAAAGGTGATTTGTGAAAGGAAAAAATTTGTTTACATCCATAATGGTGGACTGATGCATCCCCTTGATAGCATTTAAGGCGGACGCCTTGGACGCAAAAGTGACAAAGCCACAGCCTCGGCTCACCCCGTTGGTGTCTCTCAGGATGGAGCATTCCTCAATGAGACCAAAACGATTGAACATGAGTCGGACATCCGATTCCGTCAGTTTCTTGGATAACATCCCCACAAAGATTTTTCGTTCTAACACATATAGATGTTTGAGAGGGAAATTATTTCCGTTTTAATTCCGTCTTTTAATGATGTTAAATCCCTACATTTTGTGATATAGCTATGAATAGAAAATTTACACAAATTTGTCCCTACCGTGACGATTTTCATTGTCAGCCGGCTTCATTTGTATTGGATGGTTCATCTGCGTTTGGATGATAAATAAATGTTTAAGCACAATTATTCACATTAAATCCATCCAAACACCTTCTTATGAAAGTACTGCACAAAGCGGATTAATTTCAAATTGTTCAAAATGTTTTGTTCTTTACCCAAGTATTTGAGTGGTCTTTAACAAATTTTGTGTTTTTTTAACAACTTAGTTTTGGATTTTTTACAACTTTTTGGGTTTTTGGGGAATTATTTAAAAAAATTTGGCAAAGTATTTTTTGCGTTGTTGAACCAAACATTTATTTTTTGTTTTTTTAAATTGAAAATTCCATGAAACTTACACCGACCAAAGTCTTCAAATTATGACAAGCATTTTGTGCATCCAAGGCGGATTTCCTGGTGTAGTATGTGATGAAGCAACAGCCTGTTACATGAGTAAAAGGTCATTACTTAATTTTATGAGAATTTTTTTTTAAAAGAAATACTCCATTTTATATCTGTATACATCCATCTTTTAGCCTAATGCGTACAAATGTACCTCTGCCGTTTGGTAATAAATATCTAATGGACTACCTCGACTCTGCTTCGTCGCCTTATCCCGGAGTACATTGATCAAATAGATGCGTCCAAATTCCTCAAAGTGCAGTCGAACATCGTTCTCGCTCCAAGTTTTCGGAATTTGACCAACAAACATTTTGATGGCATCAGGATCCGGCATGTCATTCATTCTTTATGTGTTTTAAAAGGGGAGAATTCTTTAGGTAAAACTATATGGTTCGTGATGTTTTTTTTTTGTCTCGTAAAGACAAAGTATGTTATTTTACATAGAAAAAAAATGCTTAAACCCCAAGAGACATTTTTATGTGTTACGAAATAATCGTTAAAGGGAAAGGCTCTTGTGTTCGGAGAATTCCAATTATTCCAGGGAGGAAGATGTCTCTATAGGACACATAGAACACAATACAAGATTTTCTATTCTTTTTTTCTGGGACGTAAAAAAAAACAGGTACATCACCTTCAAGCCCTCAAATTACTGCTTCCGCCTGAGCTTTCTAATGATATGAGTCTTCTGTGAGCGTCAATGAGCCTGCTATTTAGGATGTTTTGGGTAAAAATAGTTACATACGGGAAGGCAAACGTTGGTATACTTAAGTACACATATGTAAGGCACAAAGAACAAATTTTCCGTTTGTACTTGTGTTTTTGTTAAAAAAAATGTTTTGTGAACTTTTTGTGATTGAGAAGAGGGAGGGAGAGAGAGAGAGGGACAAAGACGTATACATCATTTTTCTTTCGCCTTCAAGGAGAAAAAACTCTCTCCCTGCCAAAATATTCACGGGAATGAATGATTGATTGATTTCCCTCACAGGCAGAACGTAAGAATAGAAACTCATTAGCGCTCATCTCCCTGTCTCTCTGCATTACTCTTTCTCTCTCTCTTTCTCTCTCTCTCCATCTCTCTCTGTTCTCTCTTACTTTTCTCTTTCTCTCTCATTCCCTTTCCCTTTGTCTCTTTTCATTCTGTTCTTCTTTCCATTTCTCTTTCTTTTTATTCTCTCGCTCTCTCTCTCTCTCTCTGTTTCTCATATGCATTAGCTCGCTTTGTGTTTGTGTCTCTTATTATCTCTCTATCTTTTTGTCTTGGTATTTTTCAATCGGTTCTTCCATATTTATCTCTTCCCTTTCTTTTATAAAATCCTTTTGTGCACTACTGTCTGTCTCTCACTCCTTCCCGTCGTCATCTCTTTCAAAAATGTTCGCAGTTGCACCTAATGTCACACACACACTCTCTCTCTCGCTCTCTCTCTCTGGCTCTCTCTCTCTGTGTCTCTCGGTCTCTCTCTGT
>JAQGBT010002549.1:0-23503 GCA_034698585.1 Disparrhopalites patrizii | reverse complement strand
TCTCTCTTTCTCTCATTCGTTTTTTTTCTCTCTCTCTTTCTCTCTTTCAACTCTCTCTCACTCCCTATCTCTCTGTGTCTCTCTTTTTCTCTTCCACTTTCTCTCTGTCTTTCTCCCCGACTTTCCCTCTCTCTTTCTCTCATTCGTTCTCTCTCTCTCTCTCTCTCTCTCTTTCTCTCTTTCAACTCTCTCTCACTTTCTATCTCTTTGTCTCTCTTTCTCTCATTCGTTTTTTTTCTCTCTCTCTCTCTCTCTCTCTTTCAACTCTCTCTCACTTTCTATCTCTCTGTCTCTCTCTTTCTCTCATTCGTTCTTCTCTGTCTCTGTCACTATTTTACTTTCTCTCTTGTTTTCTCTTCCCTTCCCTGTTATTTTCTCTCTTCCACTCTCTTTCTCTCTCTTCTCTTCCCCTCTGGTTTCTCTCTCTTGTTTTCGTTCACTCTCTCTTTTACACTTGCCCTCTCATTCTTACTCTTTCCCTTGATCTCATTCTCAATATTTCTACCTCGTTCTTTCATTCTCTCGCTCTCTCTCTCTTTCTGCCCTTTTTATTGGATTCCCAGCACTTGGCGTGTCTATATCACACATGCACACTTCCATTACAAAACCGTGTACACAACAAGAGAAAGGGAAGGATAAAAGCAAGACAAGAAAGGAGAGAGAAAAAGCATCACGAAGTAAAGTGAATGGTTTAAGTTCATGCAAAAATTGTAAAAAGGTGAGTTAGCGGGAGGGAGAGGGGATAAAGAGAATTCTTTTGACAGAGCTAAAAGTCGAGCGCATTGGGGAGTCGAATAAAGGAGGTTGTTTTGTCAAAGTACAAAAAAAAATCTATGTACATGCTAAACAGTGAAGGAAAAAAAAAACTTTATGTCGCGCTTTTTCTTTTCTTTCTGCCTTATCTTTCCCTCCACTACTTCTCCAACCATTTTGCATGGCCGAGGCAGGAAAAGCTAAGAAAATGTTAGTGAGATAGGGACAGAAAGAGAGTTGCATTTGACAATAAAGCCATTACATTTGAACTTTGGAGATTTTTAGAACCGAAGAGGGGGGAAGGCCATAAAAAAGGAAAGACAGCTAAAAGGAAAATTGCCTTATGGGAGAGCGCAAAAAGGGGTCATTGTAAAGAATTCATGAATGGTTTCAATAATTTGTGGTGATTTCCTCTCTTCCCAAATACATGAGACGGGAGGAAAGATGCGCTTTCTCCCCGGCAGTTTTTTTTTCTTTCTCTCCTCTCTTTCTATCCATTTCTCTGAGTAAAAACAAAAAGCTTGTTATCCGAAAAAAATAGGAGATGTCTTTGTTTGAAAGGACATATAGAATGAATGGAGTGGGACATTTGGAGAGGAGGGATAGAAAAAGGACGCTAAGAGGATATGAACGTATTTTTTTGTAGTCCGTATTCAATTCTATTGTTTGTTCTATTGTATATGTGTTCCCATAAACTTTTTTTTGTGAAAGAATATTGTTTTCTATGCCTCCTCTCATTTTCTCCCCACATGGATGCTCTCTCACTCAGTTTGCACGCACCTACCGCATGCTATGAGAGGGCCAAAAAGAGAGAGAGAAAGCTAGGGAGAATTAATGAGAGAGAAATCTTGAAAAGTAAAGCTATACGAAAGGAGAAAGCATGGAACAAAGACAGAGAGAGAAAGGGAGAGAAAAAAAGAGAGACAGAGAAAGAGAGGGAGAGAGTACCTGGCACAAACTGACATTTCATTCCTTCCCCATAGCAAAGAATCAAAGGGGAAAAGTATGCTACGAGGCATCTTTCCCCCCTAAATCGTTTGCTCTCCTTCCACATTTCCCTCCGCTTTCACCTCATACAATTGTGCCGCACCCACGAAAAAAAAACAAGAACGAAAAAACAACTAAAGCAAAATATATGCACATCCGTAACTAACGGATAGGAAAGAGGCGGATAAAACGGCAAACATGTGGGAAAAGGAGGCGGAGGAGAAAGCATAATAGCTCCTTGCTTGAGTCAAAAAAAAAAGAAGAAGGAAAAAGTACAATAAAAATTTGAGTTTCCACTCCACTGACTTCCAAGCAATGACCACAAAAGTACAGGAAAAAGCACAGGTGAAGTCACAGCCATAATTCTGGGGCAAAGGGGCTGGAGGAGATTCGGGGGAAAGCTCTTCCGTTTGGGATATTTATGTGGGTGAAAGGCACTCTTTCCACTCCGATACATTCCCTTCGCTCGCTCCTTTTTTGCCTCTCATCAATGATTCATGCAAGACGTTCCCACAATGTAATTAGGAGGTTCGTTTTTTTATTATTGTTTTGTGGAAAATTCACTAATGCAATTTGGTCCAAGCGGACGTTGTTTTGTTGGGGGCGTGCGGGTCACGCTCTAATAAATATCGATTGGAGCGGGAGAGAGAGAGAGACCGATGAAGGCAAGAGAGAGAGAAAAAAAAAGAGGGACGAAAGAGCACCGGGTACAGAATAGAGCGTGGACGAACATGGCTCTCTAACGGATGTCGGAATAAGAGAGAGAGAGAGAGAGAGAGAGAGAATTTGTGGAGAATAGTAGAAGAGGAATGACCTTGGATTGAATCCATGTGGTGAGATGGTGTATAGTGCAAGTAAGAGCACAAGTAATGGTCACATTGCATGTCTTTTATAGCTGACTCCCACCCAACGTCCCCCATTCTTACTTTACCTAACTTCAATTGCTGTATAAATCTGCGAGAAATTGCGTGTTCCAGCCCAATGACAATTACCCGGATGAAAGGCAGAGGGAGGAAAAGAGATTAGAAAGCGAGAAATCGACAGCATAATCAGCAACACTTTCCTTCCTCTTCTCTCTCTCTCTTTCTCTCCTTTTCTCTCTCTCCATGTTCCCTTTCTCGGTCCTTGTCTCTCTCTCCTTTCTCTCTCCGAATGTCTCTTTCTCTATGTATATCTCTACTCACACGGGAGCTCACTCACTCATTCTCTCTCTCCTTCTCTCGCTAGTACTTCTGCTGGCACTTCCTTTCAGGAATGAACAGTGTGGGTCACTCAACCTATTTGAAAGCCCATTATTTTTTTTTGTCTCTGCCGGCTCACTCCATCATACTGGAGGAATGAGGAAGCTTAGGACTTATAATCTCTTGGACTCTTATTTGCTTTCTTCTCATTCCTCCTCCTCCTCTCTCTCTCTCCTCCTATTCTACCCCTTCTCTGAAGCTTTTATCATTGAGCAGAGAGATTTACTTGAGTGGATTTACTAAGCTTCTAAAGAGAGTTTAGTCGTCGGAGTTAAAAGGACGTACTAATGCTACTACAAACAACTTGGAGGAAGTAAAGTACGCAAGAGAGGGAGAATGAAGAAAGCGAGAGAGAGAGAGAGAAACGGGAGAGAAATATTAAGACTATAGAAGGAGGAATAGAAAGTGAAATAAATGGATGGATTCGTGTGACATTTACAAGATAGATGAGGAACATATTCCATCTTCCTTTCTCCCGTCCAGGTATAAGTCGGAGGAGGTGGAGGAGTTGGAGGAAGGACGAGGACATTCGTGAAGAAATGGAATGCAAGGATGAGGAAATGATTAATTCTGTCCTCACTCACGTCACTCAGTGCCCCTCACCCTCCCATTTCCTACTTACCCCGCTCCGTCCATAATAGCCTCAGTACACGTGGAGAATAGCTCTGCTGCGTCTGTTGTGGACTCATTACTGGATTTTTATGAGAGGAGCAGTCAGTGAAAGCAAAAGACCGGAGCGGAGAGCTGGAGAGAGAGAGAGAGAGAAATTAATTGATTTCTCAGCCCATTACAAATTGCCCAAGACACGCTCCTCTCCTTTCATGTTTCAGTCAAATCAAAGCGGCAAAATTTATTGATTTTATTTCTCCTTCCCTTGCTCGCTCTCTCCCAACCACTTTCTCCCTCCTTTGGAAACTCTGTTTTAAGTAACAATTTCCCTATGATGGCGAGCATGGAATTGCACTGTGAGTTTCCTGTATTTACGTACGTAACATTGTAAGGATATTATCCTCCTCCAGTTATTGCTTTTCGGTGAGAAGACAAGAAATTGGAAATTTGTAGGGGGAAAAAAGGAACCGGGAGAAGTGTTGTGATTGTCGATTTATCATAAAACTACACATGAAGCTCCCTTTTCTTTATTTCCAAAGAACTCCTTTCTCTCCTCTCCCAAGCCTCTCTCCTTTCTCTTCCATATGTCGGTGGAAGTCAGAACACGTGCTCGGGAAAAGATGGGCGTCATTTGCATTCATACGCCGTGGGCGGTGAACGGGGAGTAATGCCGCTACAACTCCCACATCTTCCCTGGCTTCTCGCAAAGGTAAGCACACGTGGGATAGGACGCTGTAGGGAAAAACGGTGGTTTCTGGGGAGACATTGAAAGGGCCTGGGGAGAATAGAAGAGAAAGGATACAGGAAGAATGTCAGATCTGAAGGCAAGGAGCATTATATGAAAAGACAGAAACTACTAAGTCAATTTCAATTAGACCAAGCTTAGGCACAAACACACAAAGTTGCTTCCAAAAACAATGGCAAAAGGTAAAGTGGGACGAAGAGGAGCTGGAAGACTTTTCTCTCTCCCTCCCTATTTAGCTTTCTCTCGCTTTCTCTTTGTCTCTCTCTTTATCTTTCTCTCGCTTTCTCTTTGTCTCTCTGTTTAGCTTTCTCTCGCTTTCTCTCTGTGTCTTTAGCTTTATTTCGCTTTCTGTCTGTATCTCTCTGTCTTTAGCGTTATTTCGCTTTCTGTCTGTATCTCTCTGTCATTAGTTTCCTCTTACTTACTCTCTGTATCTCTCTCCTTAGGTTTCTTTCGCTTTCTCTCTGTCTCTCTCTCTGCCTCTCTCTTTTGTTTTCTCTGTCTCTCTCTTTATCTTTCTCTCGCTTTCTCTGTCTCTCTCTTTGGCTTCCTCTCGCTGTCTCTCTGTATCTCGCTTTATCTTTCTCCCACTTTCTCTGTCTCTCTCTTTAGCTTCCTCTCGCTTTCTCTCTCTGTCTCTCACTCTCCCCTTTAGTTTATTTTTACCTCCGTATTTTGCTTTTCCAAACAAGCCACTTTCATTTTTTACTTTTCGTCTCCTTTACTTTAAAAAGTTTGGGAATTTCCTTCCCGCTGGAGACCACAATCATCCAGAGACTCCAACATTCTCCCACCCATTTGTTTTTTTTTGGCTTTCCCTTTTTATTCTAGGTCGATCTCCTTCTTCCTCCGCTCGTTCCGGGCAATGCTGATGGCTCATAATTAAGTCAATTGCCCAATTTTTTTTTCTCGAAAATATATATGTATCTACATCTATACAAGATCTTGGTTCAAATCTTCTTCTTGGGGAGTAGAATTTTCCGGGATAGAGAGGAGAGAGATAAGGCAGTTGGTTCCACGCTAATGCTTATGTACCAGAGAGAAAAATTAGCTACTTGGCTGCGTCTTTGACCTTTCCGTAAAACCCTGGGATTCCCCTCATTTCATATGAGAATGGAAGGAGATGAGATGCTCAAGACCAGGCAGGGGGCAAGGAGAGATCTTGAGGCATTAAAAAACGGGGGAATAAAAGAAAAAAAAGCACTGGCAGGGTACAAAAACAATAGGGGAAAGTGAGCCAGGATAATTTGGAGGGAGTCTTTGGAAAATAAAAAAAATACAGGAATGGGCAAAATGAAGGAGAGCGGAAAGAGCAAACCATAACAAATGAAGGAATAGAATGGACAAAAGAAAAAATAACTTCCTCCGAAATGAAGAGAAAGTCTCCGATTGGAGGAAAAGCACGGGAAAAGAAGACGGTAAGAGGAGAGCGTGAGGGGAAAGTGTTGGAGTTGGCAGGGAGAATAAAAGATTTGAACAAGTCTATTCAGTTAAGGAAAAATGTTGTCTGTAGCATCACAAAAAGTATATAATGTGAAGGATTTTTTTTGATTTGTGAGGGGAATTAGGGTCAATTGGATTGTACAATCTATTCCATTTCCCTGCCACCCTGCCATTTAGTATAGAATATTATTTTCATTTTTTTCTTTCCCCACATCTCCACTCATTCCCGTTGCCACTTTTCCTCCATAATTCCCTTTTTCTTCTCCTACTACCCTGAACAAACAAAAACAGCATTCCCATTCTCCGAGGCGGTGGCAGTGATGGTAATAGTGTAATAATAATATGAATGAGTGGGAGAGACGGGGAGAAACAGAGGAAAGCGCGCTGAGGGAGGGGAAGAAATAAAGTTTGGTGATGACAGGAGGAATTTGTGGTTGGAGAGGGACCATGGCGGGAAGCCAAGAGCAAGTGAGCAAGGGGAAGGGGAATGATGGGAAACAAACTGAGACAAGGAGTGGGAGGGAGACCTGAAAATGGGCTCAGGAAATACGGAGAGGCAACCAGGAGTCAGCAGAAATCACGGTGGGTGAGATGAAGATGTGACCATTTTTGATAAAAGCAACGGATAGAGCAAGTGAGAAAAAGGGCCAATAGGCTGATGCTGATGCATAGTTAGAGAAATAGAAAAAATCAAAGGAGAATGAGAAACAAAGAGAAAGAGAAAATCAAGAAAGCGAAAAAAGAGAAAACCATGACAGATAGGAAAAATCAAGAATACAAAAAATGAGAATATTAAGGAAGTGAAAAAAGATAAAATCAAGAGAGAAAGAAACAATTAAAAAAGAAAGGAATAGAAAAGCGAGAAAAGCAACGTAGAGAAAATCATGAAAGAGAGAGACAGAAACTCAAAAAAGAGACAGAAAACTCAAGAAAGCGAAACGAGAGAGAAAATCAAGAAAAGAGAAAGCCGAAAAAGGTAGATTTAGACATAAAAAACGCAAGATGGACAGATAGAAAGAGATAAACAGAAAGAGAGAAAGGAAAAGAAAGAAAGTGAAAGAGAAAGTAAATGAGAGCAAGGAAGAGAGAATGATGAAGGAACTTGGAGTGATAAAAAGCGAAAGATGAAACGGAAAGAGATTTTTAGAGCCAAAGACAACTAACGACATAAAATGGAGAGCAACATAAAAGAGCGAGACAGATCAAAAGAGCGAGAAAAAGAGACAGGAGGGTGATGAGAAACAAAGAGAAAAATAGAGAAAGTTACAGAGAAGGAGAGAGAAAAAGAACGATAGAGTAAGAGAGAGAAGAGCAAGAGAGGAGGAATTATGAGCAAACTGAAAAGATAGAAAGTAATAGAGTTTGAGAGGGAAAGAGAGACCAAAATGATTTTCAAAGAAGATTTCCTAAAGGGAAAAAGTGCACTGTAGATGTATCAGGGAAAAATAGATCGACAGAATGAGGCAGGATGCAAAAACTGAAACTAACGGAGAAAGCGAGAAGAGAGAGAGAGAGAGAGAGAGAGAGAAGCAAGTGGATGAAAGTAAAGGATGAAAGAAAGACCGAGAGGGAGTGAGAGAGAAGAGTGCGAGGGAGGGAGTGAGACGGAGAGAGAGAGAGTAGTGGATGACACGGGCCAAGGTCGGATATGATGAATGGTGAGGAAAACAAGCTCTCTGTCATAGCCCATTGTGCACGGCCATCATGAAATAACAGGAACACAACAAGAGTAACAACGGCCCATACTGAGAGCGCAGTAGACCCAAAAGTTCCCATGGACTCTCATGTATTTCTTCCTTTGCCCTTTCTCTCTCTCTCTATCTTTTTCCCTCTCTCTCTCTCGCTCTCTCTTCTCTCATCCCTTGCACTCCCCATTTCCTCTCCGGCCCTCTCTCATATTCCCACGTTCTCTCCTCTTCTCCCGCCTTTCCCATTCTATCTCCATTCTCCCTCACATTTCTCCCCGTTTGGACGACTCTCCACATGTGTCATGTGAAAAGTCTCATTGACTTTTTGGAAACAAGGGCCATGGGAAAAGTTGTTGGCAATGTCAACGTCGACGACGACTACTATTTGGTCGGCAATAGAAAGCACGACAGAGGAAGGGGGGGGGGAAGATGAACAACAAACACTTTACTATAAACTGTTGGAGGCATACTAGTAAAAAGCTTTGGTTGTGGAATTTTTTTCCCCCGGTTTTGTCTGCACAGACATTTTTTTTTTGGTGTTGTATATGTGATGACAAAAAATAAATAAAAAAAACGGAAAACAAGAGTACAAAAGGAGTAGTAAAGTGCATAAAAAAGAGAGAGAGACTGACTTCAGGAGCGATGCCGAAGGTTTCTCCGGTTCTATCAGCCCACCAGACCATAAAGTAGGAGAAGATAGCGATCCAGAGGATGGATCCAAGGAATCCCCACACAAAGAATTTCTTCCCACGAGGCGTTCGAGTGTCAGGGAGTGTGAGGTAGAGGACGATCATTATGGGGAACAGAACCACGTAGGACACTTGCTTCTTCCAATTACCCTTTGGCCATGAGATATCCAGCGGCTCCTGACCCTCCTCCTGAGCCTCGTCCAATGCTGCTAATTCCTGGAAGCAACAAAAAACAAACAAAAATCCTTTAGTACCACAAACACATTTTTTTGTATCATTCAACCCATTATATAACTATATGTCGTATATAACCCATTATATATCTTCTATTGGCATCCATTTGATATGGTGAAAGCCAGGATCTATTATTTTAACCCAAGCTTTTTTACGTTGGCAAACAACATTGTCCAAAAAAAATATTTTCTTATTGTTAGTAGGGTGACATTAAATTTTTGCAACGAAACTCCCTGCCAGTCACTCTTCAGCTATTTTTTGGGGGTTTCCTTCTATATTGCTCCATTTTTTGGGTTTCCCTCTTCTATTGCTCCATTTTTTGCTGGAAGTGGAATTTCTTAAACCCTTTCAAAGTGTGCCAAAGGGAAAGGGGAAAAGAGGAGGAGGGAGGGGAAAGCGAAAAAAAAAGTTTCTCTCTGGGATCGGCACGGGTTCTTTTGAAGATGGAGAATGCTTGTGGGTGAGCGGGAGAATTTGTGGACTTTTGTGCTCGTGAATTTCTCCCACTCAGGAGCACACACACATGTACAATGTATGTACAACATACAATGATTATCATTCTACATAAAATATTCATACTACCCATTCCATCATACTTTCTCCGGGAGTGCCTGAGTGAAAAAAAACTTTGATTGAGACGTATATCAGCATACACTTTATTCACTTCGCCTCTTACCCTCCTCTCTCTTTCTCTCTCTCTCTCTTAGTCATTCCCCGTCTTTTTCTCTCTATTTTTCCGTGTTTTTTAACGTATTTCACGCTTCCCTTCCCTTGCACTCTCTCCATTTGTTTTAATAAAATTCCCTCTCTTCCCTTTTCCTCTGTCGGTCTCTGCTTCACTCTGTCTCTGCCTCTCTCTTTCGTCATCACTGCCCTCTTTACCTACATTCTCTTTATCAAAGTTTGATTCCACATCATCTCCCTCTCTCTCTCTCTCTCTCTCAGAATTCTCCAGTTCCTCTCTAATGTCCCTCTTCCCTCTCTCCCAACCTCTAAAGCTCCCATTTTAAAGCCTCCACTCCCTCCTGAGGTTTCCGGCTCAACCCACTACATCCTCATGAAACTTTAATAACAGGGCCGTCCCCCCTCTTTGGTCTTAAAAAAATCCTGGTTTATATTTAAAATGAACAAAAAAAACACCCGCAATTACCATCTTCCTCCCTCATTTCGCTCACTCTCTCTCAGTTTTTTTCTTTCGATAAAAATGTATATGAAGAGAAGCCGTCGTCACAGGTTGATGGTGACGACGTGGACGGAGGATGATGGAGGGAAGATATAAAAAAAGCCCAGCCCGACCTACTCCATGCAAGGGTCTCATTAACGCACGGGAGTGTATAGGATTATGGCGTGCACAATCAGGGGACTTGATCGTTTTTTGGAATGGTTATTATTATTCCTCTCTCTCTCACTCTCTATAGTGGTCTTCCCATATTTCCCCCCTCCCCCTCCCTCTCTCTGTCCATCGTCCTTGCCTTAACCCCATGGCGAATGTTGTCCTTGACAAAGTGAGTAATCCATCAGTTTATTCTTGACAATGGACTCTCTACATGTGTACGACGGTGTTCCAAGCACTTGTACAAGGTAAAGAGCGAGAGAGAGAGAATGGGGAAGAGAGAAAGAGAGAGAGAGAAGAGACTGAAAGAAAAAACGACACCTGGAGTGTCAACACACAACACTTTCTTTCAACTTCCCACAGTCCATAAATTCTTGCTCTCTCCTTTCTCTCCATTCTTTCTCTCCCTCACTTTTTATTGCACTTTGTCAAAGGCAGCTATGGACTCGCAACTTTTTAGGAACCTCTCGTAATGAAAGGGGAGAGAGAGAGAATAGAAGAGAAACCTTACAATGATCCTGAACAACCCAATTCCACAAATTACCCTCCCGTCCTAGCCTCAAAGAGGGAGAGAGAGGGAAATGCTACTAAAGCCCCACAAAAACATGTGAGATTCCTTCAAGGATTTTTATTATGCCTTTTTAGTAGTACCAAAAATCGGAAGAAGCGGAGGCCACGCTTCGGAATTGGGGGGAAGGCTGACTACTTGTGGGAACTTGTGGATGCTTCACTTGAGAGAGGAATATAAGTGTCTGGGAGTACACTTATATTCCTTTTCCCCGGCTTTCTGGCGGCTCCGGGAATTGAGGGGGGAACGTGCGAAAGAGAAGGACGGCATTGAGGCATTCTCAAAGAGGCAGGAGCAACGGAAGGGAAAAGAGAGAAAAAAATTCGGATGGAAGATGGATGGGTAAAAATGGATAAGGAGAATCCGCATGACAAAGTGGGCCTGCACGGGTTACTCTCTCACACTCTATTCTCTCGCTTTCTCTCTTATTTTTCTCTATTTCTCCCTATTTTTCTCTCCCTCTCGTTTTCTCTCTCATTCGTTCTCTATATTTTCTTTCTTTCTTTAGCTCTCTCCCTCACGTTTTCTCTCTCGTTCGTTCTCTCTGTTTTCTTTCTTTTTTTCGCTCTCTCCCTCTCGTTTTCTCTCTCCTTCGTTCTCTCTGTTTTCTTTCTTATTTTTCTCTCTGCTTTATTTCATATTTTTCTCTCTATTTTCTTTCTTATTTTTCTTTCTGCTTTCTTTCTTACTTTTCTCTCTGTTTTCTTTCTTATTTTTCTTTCTGCTTTTTTTCTTACTTTTCTCTCTGTTTTCTTTCTTATTTTTCTCTCTGTTTTCTTTCTTATGTTTCTTTCTGCTTTCGTTCTTATTTATCTCTCTCGTTCTTTACCTCACTTTCTTCTTTATTTATTTCTCATGTTTTCTCCATCTGTCTCTCTTTTCGACGTCTCTACTGCTTTCTTTTCAATCCTTTCAATCGTGTCTGGGTCTCCGATGTTTTTGCCTCTGATATTTTTTCTCTCTCTCTCCCTCAACTTTCTTTCTAGCAATTCTGACTAGCTCACAACTCCCTCCTTCCCTCCCACACTGCTTTCACTATATACGTCAGCTCTGATTGTATGAGCATTTTATATTGATGCAAAAAGGGAGAATATACGCGGTCAAATAGGATATGGGACACTTTTCGGGGAAATCGGATTTTGGAAATAATTGTGAATGTATAATCCAAGGTGTGTCCTCCAGAAAATTTAGTGTCCTTCTGCTTATACTCTGCCTTGTATTCCACCAGCGTTTATTCTGGCTCTGCCATTTAGTGGGCTTCTTCCATTATGTCCCAGTCTTCATTTTCTTGGAAAGGAGTACAGGGTATCATTTCCCCCCCAATACCTATCACTTTACCTTTCTCGCCGACTGTATTCTATTCTTGTTTTCAATTCCTCTCTCTTTCCTCCCTTCCCCCGGCTACATTCCCCTATTGACGGGAATTTGCACAAAATCCGTGGGAAAAGGTCCTCACATACTGGAATGGTGCGGATGAGTAAATGGGAAGAATAAATAATGAATATTCAACCAAGGCTATTTCCAAGAAAAACATTGACAAACAAAAGGAAGGAGAGACGGAGAGGGACGGCGGGTAAGAGCGGGGGAACAGGTTGGGACATGCCAGAGGGAAATTGCGTCCACGGGGCTCTGTAATTTGGTGTCACATGTCGCTCTTTGCAGGGAGCTCCTCATATACATATGAAAGGTATTTGAAAGGGTGGAAGGAGGGAATTTTTTTTACATGACACGCCCTTCAACTTTCCAAATGGGAGGAAGATGATATATAATTAAAAGTATGACTATAATTCCTCGGCTTATAACTGTTATTACGGGCTATTAAATGTGGAGCGAAGAGAGGGGATTTACTTGACGGGACATTTTAATAATAATTGACGCATGTATCTATATACGTAACTATGTATTTGTATATATATATAATTATATATGTAGGATAAGAATGAATGAGTATTTACATGAGTTTGTACCTGAGCAGTGGGAGCATCTCCATTGGCATGTTCTTCCGCATCAACGGTGGTGAGAGGGACGTCGGAGGGCTGCACGGAGGGGGGCACTTGGGGTGGGGCCACGGGCTTGGACCGATTGTTTGCTGCCACCGTATTGTTTGCATCCGTCTTGGCCGCATCCAACAATGCTTTCAGGGAGGCGATCGCATGGAGCTGGGTTGCCTTCTCGTCCACTCGACCTTTTTTTTTCGAAGAGAAGCAATGAAAAAACATGAGAAAATGAGATTTCGCAAAAAATTGTCCTCCCCAAGAAGAAAAAAGAGACCTCGTAACCTCCCGGGTAATGTGTCTAATGCGGAGATGGGGAAAAAACGGACCTCATCTAAAACTCAGCCCCTTAAAGCGATTCATCTCTCATGAAACTATTTTTAAGGGGATACGGGGTAACTTTCTTCCTCATTTTGGTCTCCTCCACCTCCTCCGTCTCCTCCTCCTCCTTCGCTCTCCTCCACCACCACCACCAATTTGAGTAGTTCCGTTCTGGAAGTAATCTCTCCCCGCCCATACATCACCCCGTGTGTGTCCAAGGATTCACAGGGAAAGAAGACGGAGAAGGAATTATTACTTTTGTTCCCACAAAGAATGCCTTGACAAGCACGGAGGAATTTCTCCCATTTTCTTCCATTTTCTTCCATTCTAAACCATCTCGACGAGAGAGAGAGAGAGAAGGGAAAAAAGACAATGGGGGAAGACAAAGAAAAATAATCCCTTGTCTGCCGTCTTCCTCCCCGTTTAGCTGGTTTTTTTTTCTTCTTCTTTCCCCCCCGAATTTCCCAGGAATGTCAAGGCGGATGGGGGGAATGAGCAAGAGCAAGTGGAGGAGGAGCAGGGATTAAGGAATGTCCTCTTTTTCAAATTTTTTTTATCCCCGTTTTTCTGCCTCCTCCATTCAACTTTCTCCTGTTTTTACTCAATGGAAGAATGTCACCCCAGTGTTTTTTATAGGGACGTACATTGATACTTTTTTTGGTACGTTTTCTATTTATTGTCACAAAGTTTAAAAATATTCCCACCTACATGATGGTAAACCAAAAGAATGAACCTGAAGAAATTTCCGGGTAATAAAAAATATTTTAAACGGAGTTTTGCATGAAGAAAAAGTATTAATGGAATTGTACACAATAGCCTTCGTGGCACGTGTTTTGAGTTGGTAGTCAATACCAACGGACTGAGGTAAAAAAAAATACTGGCCTGAGGTAAAAAAAAATACGTAAATACGCTTTTGGGGTGAAATGATACAAAAAAAGGATTGACAGGAGGCAAACAAAGAGAAATAAAAAGACAATTTTCCCCCCATTTCTGACATACAGACGGCAACCACTCATTTTCGAAGAAGATTAATGATTGGCAAAAAGGATTGTTATAAGCACATGTCACTGTCCAGCTAAATAGAAAGCTCCAAAGGGGTAAAAAACAGACAGAATCCACTTATTGTTTGTTGACCAAAAAAAGGGTGTAAATGGATTTTTATTTATTCTTTTTCCCTTCTTTTTCTTGTCTTTCTGTTTTCTCTCGGACAATAAATAAATAGGGGTTGGTGAAGATACTGGGCTTACCATCATGAAGAGGGTCGATGGACTGAATCATGAGCTGGAGGAGTCCATGGCGGAATTTGGTGCCGGAATGGAGGAGTGGGATAGAATTCCTCCGGCCTCCCGCCCCACTCACAGGTGGCTTCAAGGAGGCTGAGCCTCGCTGGCTCTCATTCCCACTCACGGTCTGTACGGATGCGTGACTACTCGATCCTCCATCGCTCCCTTTCTGCTGCCGAGTCCATAATCCGATTCAGAGAGACAAAGAGAGAGAGAGAAAGAGACAAAATAAACATTGAATTTAAGAATACACACATAATCAATCTCAACACCACAAGATCTTGCATATATGTATGTCTATGTGTATATATATATGTATTCCTATTTTAACGACCAAAGGCATGTCCTCTCTCGTATGTTTGCTTTTGTAGTAGCATTCATTTCCCATCCTATGTATCATCATTCCTCTACGTACATCTCAATGGATTTACCCAAGAGGAATTAAGAGAGGAAATGTCAAGTCTTCCCATCATCATCATCATTGTCATCATGGGAAATAAAATGCCTTTTTTTCCTTTATCCTCTCCCCCCCTCAATAAAGAGGCTTAGCAAGTACACAAAAAAGGACAAGTTTTTTTTCTTTTCCGACAACCCCAAAAAGACACGGGGTCCATAAAAGATATCCTTTCATACAATAAGCCCAGAGAGAAAGAGAGAGAGAGAGAGAAAGACGGTAATGAGAGAAGGAGAAAGAAGCTCCTTGTATCAGCTTGACGGAGTGTACCCGCAGAATTTAAAAAGTCCTTATGCGCCCCCTCTTCTCCGTTGACAATGAACTTTCAAAGTGAATGTCTGTACCGAGTAATTGGCTTAGTTCTTGTAGCGGATATTATTTCTTACCCGGGAGAGAGAGAAAGAGATAGACAGAGAGAGAGAGAATGAAAGGGTGCAGGCTGGCCTTTTAATTTCCTACACTCGACTTATAAGTCACGATGTGCACATTGCACTCAGGAGCCGCAGTGGAAATAGTCACAAAAACGTTCCATTCTCACTTGTCCCGCTGTCGTCACTAGACTTACGGAGAAATAATAGGAGTAATAACAATGATAACACTACAACTGCCCTCTCCGCTCCGACTCCACTTCTCAAGAGGAGGGAGAGCCGGTGATTGAGACAAAGAGAAAGACCCAGGGAAAGCCAGGAGGAATACGTGGGTGGTACAAAGAGAAATAGGAAATAGAGAAAGTTCCAGACTGGAAGAGAGAGAACCACAGACAGAGAAAGAAACACGAAGAGAACGAGACACATTGCGAGACAGAGTGACAAAGAGAAAGTGACCCATTGGGAGAAAGAGAGAGAGAGGCAAAGAGAAAAAATGGGGGAGAAAAAGAGACAAATTGGGAGAAAGAAAGGAAAAAGAGAAACACAAAGAAAAAAATGAAGGAGAAGAAGAGACAGATTGAGAAAAAGAGACACAAATAGAAAGAATTGTTGATAGAAAGAGACCGACTGGGAGAAAGAGAGGAAATAGTGAGGAAATAGTGAGACAAAGACAAAGAATGTGGATAGAAAGAGACAGATTGGGAGAATGAGAGAGAAAAGAAAGAGACAAAGAGAAATAATGAGAGAGAGTAGGAGAAAGAGAGGGAGAGACAGAGAAATAGACAAAAATAGAAAGAGAGGGAGAAAAAGTGAGAGAAGTGGATAGAAACAGAGAGAGAGAAAGATGAAAAAAAAGAGAGAAAAGACACACATAGATAGAGAGAAACAGACAGAAACAGAGAGGGGGAAAGAGAGAAAAATAGAGGGAGAGGGAGAGAGGGAGAAAAAGACGGAGAAAAAGGGAGAAAAATGAGAAATAGACGGAAAGAGAGTTAAAGAGAAAGAAAAAGAGAGCAAAATAGACAGGAAAAGAGAGGAAAAGAGCAAGATAAGAGGGAGTGAGGAAGAGAGGAGGGAGAAAGAACCGGAGAGAGGAAGAAAGGGAGACAGAGAGAGAGAGAAAAGAAAATTCAAGAACTTCATACAAATACAATCTGCTTAAGCTTACACAGAAGTTCTCCAAGTGGCGACAAGAGCAGAAGTGGGCACTTTTAATTTCACCTTCATACATATATTTTTCTCTCCGTGTTTTTCTCTTCGCCCTTCCTCTTCCCTTTCTGTGTCCTCTCGCTTCTCCTCTTGTCCTTTAATTCCTACCCTTCATGTTATTGCTTTAGCCAAGCGGTGTCCCCTTTCTGCCACCACCATCTCCGCCGATCCTGTCCCCACCACCTCCGTGTACCTTTTATCTTTATTTTGATTCCCGCCAACTCCCCCTGACCTTATCTCCCAATTTTTCTCTCTCATTCCCTCTGCATTACTCTCTCTATTAGCTACCTGCCTTGCCACTTCTTCTGTTTTCTCTGTCTCGCTTTCTCTCTCTCTCTCTCTCTTTGTGCTATTCTGTCGTTCTGTACTTTCTCCCTTGTAACTCTCTCTCTAACTTGTACTAGACGTCCTTTCATGCTCCCTGAACTTCCTCTCTCCTCAACTCGTGTCCTGCTCTTCTGTTCAAGAGTCAAGAACCACCATTGCACTTGAAAAAAAATTGAACAGGCACTTTGAATTCTCAAGTACATTTTTTCCCAGCTCTCCCCTAACTCCCTGGTATTCCTCCAACGGTTGTTACAGTGGGCTTCCCAAACTCTTTTGTGGTGGTGACCTTTTCTTCATCAACTTCTCCTATGCTGAGCCTACCCAGAGCCACGCGTCCACAATGTCCTACTTTTACAAAAGGAAAGGTTTAAGCCGGCATCTTCATGAGTTTCCCTCACTTTCTCTCTCTCTCTCTCGCTCTCTTTCTCCCAGGAAGTGATGACGTATGAGAAGAATAGTCGTAGCTGTGGCTTGCTTGGGAAAATTAAATAATAATAATGATATAGAGTAAAAGCAGCCGCAGAGACGATGGTGGTGCTCTGAAGACGGAGCCACTCACTTCTACTCCTTTTTTGGCTGGTGTGAACCTCTCCAACTTTGAATGTTGTCCGACTCTTATGGACACAGTGTTTACTTTATTTTGGAGGAGATTCTATTTCCATTATGGAGGGGATGGAGGAGGCGGCGGAGAGGAAGAAGAGGAAGATGTTGGAGCTAAGTGGGGAAAAAGGGGGGAAGGAGGAGCGTGGGTGTATTTGGAAATTGTTTACTTTGGATTTAGGCATGTCTGGACCTAAGATAATGATGCATAGGACCAAGATTGATGTAAGGGACGTGAGGTATGCTGTCTTACTATTGATTGGGGGTCTACAGTCAAAATAAGAAGGGTGAGCGTGAGAGCGAGAAAGAGAGAGAGAGAGAGCGAGAGACAGAAAGAGAGAGAGAAAGTGAGTGACCTAGAAAATGCATAAGGAGGGAGACCTCAATACTTCTTTGCCATGTCTCCGTGGACTGACTTTCTCCTCGATAATCGATATAATGGACTCTTTATTTTACTCGTGTGTGTCTCTTTCCCAAATCTCACTATTCCTCCTCCATTGGCCTTTCCAACCCTTGTTTTGCATTTTATATTGTACATTTTTTTCTTTTTTCTTTCCTTTTCTTCCATAAAAAAATACTCCTTTCCTCACGTCCTGTTTTTTTGCACTCTTTAATATGTATACACGTGTGTGCCCCATTCCATCCCAACAGGAGACGCCGCGCCCCCACCACAATCACCACGTGTTTCTCCCCTAGGATGGACGTGTAAAAAAGGGGAAAGGAAATATGGGGAACAGTAATGTGAGGAGAAAAGTAGAGACGAAGTAGTAGAAAGGATGTGGAGGGAGAGAAAAGAGAGGCAGGAGCAAGTCCAAACAACAAAAACATGACAAGGTGAATTAATTTCGGCCAGACCTTGGAGCAGTGGTGTAGAAATGTCAAGAATATAAATTGGTCAGATTTAAACAAAATAATGGAGGGCTCTCTGGGTGAAAAGAAAGGGCTGGGGAGAGGAAAAACTGGGCGAGGTGGGGATTTTTTTTTCCTCTATAAAAATGGGCCGATGAAGTAGTAGTGGAATAAGCAAGAATTATAACGGAACGAGATTGCACGGGGAGAGAAGTGGAGCAAGGCAAAGGGAGGAAAGTGGAGGGGGGAAAGAGTCCAAAAAACAAGTATGGGAAGGGATACTAATTATGAGTTGTGCATGTGTGTTTGAAAGGGAGAGAGAGCGAAAGAGAGAGAGAGAGAGAAAGCGAGAAAGAGAAAGAGAGAGAGAAAAGAATGGTGAGATTCCGTGCCAAGTACAGCCAAACTCCACACAATTCATGGCAACTTCCTTCTCATTCTCTCTGTCTCTCTCTCTCTCATTGTGACCCACCCTCGAATTTCTTTTTCCTAGACATACACACCTATTATTGAATTGTGTTTACAGAACATGTGGAGCATTCAACCTTTCGTCACGGCTGGGAATGTATACAATTTGTTTCTCCATGTCTCTGTCTTTTCCTTGACACAATGAACTTGGCAAGGCGAGAGAGACTAAGGGATGGGACAGAGGGAGAGAGAAAGGAGAATGAAAGAGGGACAGAGAGAGAGAAGAAAAGAGAGACGGAGAAAGAGGGTAAGACAAGGAAAAGAGAGAGAGAGAGAGAGAGGGAAAAATAGAGAGAAATGGTGCGAGGTGAAAAGAGCGAATCTCAAAAGTATTTACTCCACACAGCCGTTGTTGACAAAGGGAGGGGGAGCGGAAGGCTTGGGAGAGATGACGTGTAATGACATGACAGCAGATGAAGCTCGGGAATGGTGTTGGTTGGTGCTGAAAAAGGGGATGACGACCATGAGGGCGGCTGATGGCGGGAGTTGTCTCTGCATGTTGCGTTATATGCCTATATTTTGGAGGGGGATTTGTTCCCCTATTGCAGATGATTAGACTTGCAAATAACCAAGCAATTCCCATGTTGTCAACCATCTGTCTCCCATTATCCCATATAGCCCATTTTTAATAAAATAACAATATCCAACACACACATAGGCTCTTAGGAGTCCCGCTACTGCAAACTTTACTGGTCCCGCTTACATCCACCGCAAACCGGTTTAGAGCCTTGTCGCAGAGGAGGGGAACCCATAACGTTTTCGTCACTCACTTTCTCTTTGTCTTGTCCTTGTCTTTCTCCCACTTTCGTCTTAGATTTTTCCTTCAGCTTCTCCGTTGTCATATTTTCTCCTCCGTTTTCTGATTTTGCATCTCTACTCGGCTTTGTTTGAATGATTCCGCCCTCAAGCGATGTATTTGGAATCCAGCTTAGCGCTTTCAATTTCTCATGCTTTCCCCTTTCTGTTTACTTTTCCGCCCTTTGCCGTGTTCTATTATTTTTTCCTGGGCTGACTACATTCCAATCTCTTGGTTTCGCCATGCCAATATTTTGTTTTCTCCCTAAATGTGTCTTGATTTCTCCCTATAAATATCTTGCCTGTCTCTACTATTGTCGCGCTTTCTCCCTGTTATGGTCTTGCTTTCTTTCTGGTATTCTTGTTATCCCAATATTATTGTCTCGCTTTCTCTATCTATTGTTTTTTTCTGATTTTGTCTTGATTTCTGTTATGCTGTCGTACATGTTTTATATTATTGTCAGATCTTCTCTATAATATCGTCTAGCTCTCTCGGCAAAAGTCCAGCTTTCTCTCTGCTGCTGTCGTTCTCTCTACTTTTGTCTTGGTTTCTATGTAATATTGCCTTTCTTTCAGCATAAAAACGCAGCTTCCTCTCCAAAAAGTTGCTTTCTCCCTACACTTGTCTCACTTTCTCTTTACTCTAGTTTCGCTTTCTCCATTTTCGTATCGCACTTGTTCTAGGCCTTCCTGTCTCGCTTTCTGGGATCCTATTTTTGTTCTTGTCTCACTTTTTCCCTTACTATCTACATGCATTATTTTTACTTTCGTCCTTACTATCTGTTGCCACTATTGCCGTCTTCCGATCTCCCTCATGCCTTCTTCACCCTTTAATTTATGTTCTCATTTGCCTGGCTGGTCCATAATTTTGTCTGCCGTGCTTTCCCTATGTGCATTTTCATTCCTTTAATTTATTTTCTATCTCCCATTTTCCCTCTCTCACTCTCTTTGCTCGTTGCTGTATATTGCATTATTTTTTCCCCATCACTCCCTGTCTTAATCCACTTGCTACGTTTTTCTTCAGGCTGACTTTCTCCATTCCAATCTCCCCCTTGTTTCCCTATGGACTTCCTGATCATATTTCGACCTTAAGCACCCCAGCTGTCTTTTCCCTGGCCCCTTTCCCACATAGCCCAAGCACCACGTGCGTCCCTCATCAATGATTCTCCCCCTTCTCAGTTTAAAATGAGGAAGTACGGGAAAATGCAAAGAAAGAGAAACCCAAAGGAACAAGATGTTCAAAACTCCTGGTGTAAGTTGAGGGATATGGAACAGCTTGTCCGCATGGATGGAATTGAGGAGAAAAAGGGGGAGGAATGGGAGGAATGGGAGGAATGGGAGAAATGGGAAAATGGGAGAAAGAAGGCCCTTGAGGAAGGAGACACCAACGACAAGGAAGATGCCCGTGGGAGGACAAAGGCATAAGGTTGGCGGAGGTGTGGGTTCTCGGAATTTCTCTCGCTAATTTCCTCAAGTCATGCACCTTCCATTGAGTTGCATGTGGAGGAGCAAACAATGGAGACAACGGGGGAGAGAACGGTAGCTCGCTATAAATCAAGTCTTTGTTTGCTCGGCATTTGCATATTTGCAAGAGAAACGCCCTACATTTCATTTTATATTCTCTTTTTCTCTCCCTTCCGTCTCTCTTTCCCTCTTCTGTCTCCATTTCTGTCTTCTCTCCTTTTTTTGCTCTTTCCCTCTCTCCCTCTCTCTCTTTTTCTCTCGTCATGGACCAAGGTCTTGGCAACAAACCCACAACACTCATTCACGCACATACACATTCATCATGGTAAAGAAAGGAGTCGTAATAGAAGGGGTATTAGTCGGGGGAGAACAAGAGTCCCGAGAAATGCTATAGCCCGTTGGTGGCAGTAAAATGTGTGGAAGCAAACAACAACAGCACTCACAAAACCTTGCCAAATGTATCCGTTTCCAGTCATGGAATGTCAAATACACACTCTCCAACACTGCCACACAAAGGCCTCATGCATGCTCCACTTTTATTTTCCCCTTCTTTCACTCCCTTTTTAAAACGAACGCTCTTTCTCTCTCCTTTTACCTTTCTCCGACTTTCTCCCATACTAATTCCTCCTAATTCTTCCTTCCTTCTAAACTACGAATACCTTCCATTCATCCTTTTATTTTACTCGGGCTCAATTTCCTCCTTGAAATGCCTCCCCATATTCTTCCCCTCTTTTTCCTCTATGTTGAACCATCCTATTCCTCCATCTCCTCTCCATCTCCTCCGGATATCTTCATGTATAACTTCCGTCCTTATTTTTTTCTGCTGAACCCCCCTATTTTTTGGAGCAATTTTGCAATTTTTTTAACTCTCCCCACAACCCTTACCCGCCCGTATTCTGGGAGGCCCCGGAGAAATATTTTGCAATATTATTTTTGCTCACGTCCGCATAATAGTAATATTGAGGGGATTTTTCTCATTTGATTGTTTCTTCTCTCTAGAATGGTATCATCCCTGGGCGTTTTCAGGTACTATTTTGCAAGATTTTTTTTATACCCATTTAGGATGATTAGTGGCGGATGGGCGGCGCATCATTGTCATTAAATTCGTGTCAGGAGTCTGAGGGACAGATATAACGGTCGTCATACGGGTCATAAAATCCTGCTGAATAAAAGAAGAAGGACAATGTGGGCTTGTTCCACCTGGGGTATAACAAAGACCCGGAGAGAGAAAGAGAGAGAGAGAGAAAGCAAGATAAAGACAGAGAAAGAGAGAGAGAGACAGAGGGAAAGAAAACTAAGGCGCTTGCAATACACAAGGAGGAGGAGGAGATACTTTTGTGATGGAAAGGGACTATGACGAGGTGAAAGAATTGCGCCAGGTACACTGAATGCATGTGTGGGTATATATAGAAAATAATAAAATGCTTGACCATGGACTCAAGAGGTAGGGAGAAAGAGAGGGAATGGGAGGGAGAGAAAGTAATAATTATGGCAATCAACTCCGTCCATAGCCGGTAATGTTCTACTGAGGGAAAAGAGAGAGAGAAAGAGAGGAAGAAAGAGAGAGAGACAGAGAGAGAGAAAGGGAAGGCGTGCAAAGAGAAATGCTCTACTTACGAAAACTCTTTGAAAAAGGACTAGTACGTGGGATAATATGAGAGAGCTCCATAGTAATTACCAGAGCCACTACCTCCAGCAACTTCGCCCGCACCACACCACACAAAAGCCCGAAAGCTCTCTCTTTGACCACGTTGGAGGACTGGCAGGGACTCTGTCCAATGTAAAGTAACTTTAGCAAAATAGGAATATATATATGGCATTGATGCATAACAAATTCTCCTATTACCACCATATGTCCTTTCTCTCTTTCTTTCTCTCTCTTTCTCTCTTTCACTCTTTCACTACTTCCCTATTGTGCGGAATGATTACCATGTGAAGAGAGGCAATCATGTGATGTCATTGTAGGGAGCCGACGATGCATACCAAGGCAAACATGCTCCAATACATACACTCACACAGACACACACACACACACATACAACAAACACATAAGGAGGAGTACAAAAGTATCAATTGTATCAATGGAGACGAGTAAATGGTTTGGAAATAGTAAACAAATAAACTCCAAGTCACATTCGATGGACTTGTCTTTCTCAAAAGTCTTTCTCTTTTACGTCGTCCTTTACTCTGTTAGCGTCTTCTTCAGAAGAAATGTACGGTGAACGGATGGTCTTTCATTTCATCCACTTTCCTCTCGGTAATATGACTCCCAGGGCTTTTGACGCCGTTCATCACTCTATTCTCAATACTATGACCATGACGACCACTCCACGGACACTACTGCTGTCATTACTATGATTGGCCCAATTTCTATTTACCTCGCATATTCACATTAGGAGGGATTAGGTGCGGTGGTCGGGGACTGGACACGTCCGGGGGAATGTCACAAAACATTTCTAACCTTCTCGTCCAAGTCCATCCCCGGCAGCTTATTGTCAGCTCTTATTACCGTCTTTATGCTACACTCTCCTTTTCTACCAAATCCTTTTTATGTACGTGTGGCTGCTTCCTCTAGTTTCAATCTTTCGGTTGTCGACAGGTTTATCAGCTATGGCTGTCTGTATCTGTTCAGGTTTTGCTTTGTGATTTTCTTTCTATCAAACGGATGCTTCTTTCTCGCTTTTACCGAGTTTTTCCTAATGCCTTTTTTCAAATTCACTTTGTGTTGTACTTTATTATTGTTGATATTTACTCTCAGTTTTTCTGTCTGTAGAATTTCAACTTGATCGTGCGTTTTTTTGCAATTTTTTTCCAGAATTTTTAATTTCCTTACCAGTTTCACTGTAATTTGTTTCCAGCTTTCTCTTTGACATTTGTCCAGCTTTCTCTTTAATTTCGATTTTTATCTAGCTTTCTCTTTGGTTTTAATTTTTTAGCTTTCTCTTTTTTTTTAAATTTTTAGCTTTCTCGGTGGTTTTAATTTTTTAGCTTTCTCTTTGGTTTAAAATTTTTAGCTTTCTCGGTGGTTTTAATTTTTTAGCTTTCTCTTTGGTTTAAAATTTTTAGCTTTCTCGGTGGTTT
>JAQGBT010002548.1:15000-22500 GCA_034698585.1 Disparrhopalites patrizii | reverse complement strand
TTGATTGTGCTCTTACATACAAATGAACGCGTATGATACGTATTTTAAATACATTTTTTTGTATTTTGTAATTAAAATACGAGTTTTAAATACATTTTTTGTATTTTGTAATTAAAACACGTATTTTAAATACATTTATTTTATTTAAAACACGTATTTTAAATAAATTTATTTGTATTTTGTATTTAAAACACATTTTTTAAATACTGTTATTTGTAAATTGCATTTAAAACACGTATTTTAAACACAGTTATTTATATTTTGTATTTAAAACACGTATTTTAAATGCAATTATTTGTATATTGTAATTACAGAATATGCATTTAATTACATTACTAGCTACGGATATATTTTGTAATTTGTATTCGACATAAAATACAATCGTATTTTGTAATTTGTAATCGACATAAAATACAATCGTATTTTGTAATTTGTATTCGACATAAAATACAATCGTATTTTGTAATTTGCATTTTTCATTCGACATCCAATACAATTGTATTTCCTAATTTGCAATTAAATACTGGGGGAGTAGCCGAATGCAATTGCTAATTTGTAATTACAGCATCTGTATGTATTTGTATTTTCTAATTCGTATTTGCAACTTATTTTGGCCATCACTGATGCTCAGAACATGGATATACATATGTACATATACATACATAGATTATACGGAAGGGTAAAAACACTTACAATTAGAATCTGAAAAAGACCTGCACCACTCTGGGTAATGTGTACCCTAATGTGTCAATAGGTCAAAAAATAGACCAACAAAAAAAAAAGGGGGAAATGCTAATTCCAAGAGTCAATACACAAGAGTGGGAGAGAGTGTCATAATGAACCAAATAGTTGTACTCCAGTGCTCATGTTCTCTTTGGCTGGGGCAGGGACACATGGGAGGGGGAAAGGGAGAGAAAGAGAGAGAGAGAGAGAGAGACTTCTGGAGAGTGCTGATGAGGGTGTAGAAATCTTCCCCGAAAGACTACGCATATCACACTTGATGCGGAGGGATCCAAAAAAATGGGTTCGTGGGTATACTCGGTGAGGTGATCTCTATATTACATATGGAGGGTGATAGTATATACTGTAAGAGAGGGAGAGAGAGAAAGAGAGAGAGAGAGAGAGAGAGAGAGAGAGATTCGGTGGTGGTTCGTGGTGATGCTCGCACAGAACGTGGGCAAAGTGTGCAAGTGACTTTCCTTCGGCCTATGATAAAGGCACGGTGGTGGAAGGAAGTGTCTCTCTCTTTTCTCTCGCTGTCTATCTCTCTCTCTGTATTTCGCTCTCCCCCGTCTTCCCAGCCCTCTCCGCACTTCTGGGGAGGGAGAAGAAACGCAAGCGGGAATGATCATCTTTTGTCGGGGAGTTGTAACAAGGGGGAGAATTCCGAGAGCTTTCACTTTTATAGTCAACCCCACAGCAAGGCCTGGACTCAGTTCTTCTCTTGTAGTCTCCAACTTAACTCTTCAAAAAAACCAGCTCGGAAGCTGTTCGGAAGGAGTGAAAACGGTTTGAGGTGAGTCTTTACTATTAATATCCACCATTAACCACCATTTGTATCCCTATTACACATTTTAGACGCCTTTTAGTTACCCGATTTTCTCCAGCATTTAATTTGTAGTAAACCCGGGTGAGTTTTGCAAGAAAAGGTTTTTTTGGGGTACAATTGCTACAATGACGGGATTTACACGTGCTTTTAAGGCGGTAGTTTTTAATCGTAATTAATTTTGTGGGGAAATCCCTTGTTTTAAGGGAGTTTTAAGAGAATTTCGGGACTATTTTGAACATTTTTTGGCTCAGAAGTCGAGCAATTTTTGGGGATTATTCTCTCACTTTCCCCCAAACGTTGCGCACGAGGCTCGGGATTTCGGTGAGAAATGCCCACCTTCCTCTTCCGGGTAGCCTGGAATTCCCCGCAATTTACTTTTACCTTTTCCTCCCAAAATTTAGCCAGACTATTTCGGGATTTTTTGGGGGTAAATTCCATCATTTCCGTGCCCATGAAAGTATTTTGAATTTATCCGGGAATACTCATTTTTAGTAACATTTTTAGGAAATTTCCCGGGGAAAATGTCACCGAAATTCTATTAAAGATACATTTCAATTTTTCCCTGTACATTTATGGCAGTCAAAGCAAAACGTTTAGAGCCATCATTTTCCGGCGGGCAATAGACGGTTATGGGAACCAATTTGACTTTCCCCGGATTCACATTAAAACGATCCAATTTCCAATGTCAACAGTCAGTCCCTTGATTGAATAATGTAATTTTCCAGGGCAATTCTCCATAAGTACAGGTCGGGACAGATTCCCTGCTGGAAATTATTTGTTTTTTTTTGCTCCGTAATGAGATTTCCCCAATTCGTCCAAAGGGGGTGGGTTTTTAGGGAGAGACAAAGCTAGAGAGATAGAAGGGAATCTGACCCCATTCAATTGTGAATCCCGTTGAAAAATGGTGAGAATCGTGAGACAAATGGAAGAGGAGTATTTACCCGAAAAAAAAGAAGACTATTGCAGGGGCAGGTTGGCACGTGAGGGGTGACTCCTGAGATTAATTGCTGGACTGCCCCATTGACAAAGGGGATGAAACAAGAGAGAGGGAGACAGAGCGAAGGAGAGAGAGAGAGAACAAATGAGAGAGAGACAGCAAACGAGAGAGAGACAGAGTCAATGAAAGAGAGGAAAAGAGAGAGACAGAGTGAGAGAGAGCGAGAGAGAGAGAGAGAGAGAGAGAGAGAGAGAGAGAGGAAAAGTCATGAGAGAATTAAAAGGGAGAGAGAGAAGGTCTAATTAAATGGGTAAAAGCGTGCCAAAGGGAGCCTTTTCCCCCTCGTTTTATCCAAAGTAAACGAAAGGACAATGTCCAATGAGTGTCTAAATACATATGTCTATACATTACATACTAAAGTGTATACATGTGTCCTATTTCTTGTCCTTTGCAGGTACTGTCTCTCCCCATTTTCTTTCCGAGACCGAAGGGGGGGAAATGAAGAATGACCGTGTGATGTGTGAGGATGGGCAAAGAAGGCATGTGACATTTGGTTCCAGAAGCCTTTTTTTTTTATTCCAGAGCCTTTACCATGCTAGACCAGAACGGGAGCAGTGGTGGTTACGTTAATTAATCATTAAAGTTGATTTTGGTGGAAAAAAAACCTTCTTTCCCCGAGAAAATACTCGACCCTCCTCCCCACAGAAAAAAAAGGGAGAAAAAGGGGAAAAAATAGTATCTCCGAAAAAAATAGTATCTATACGTAGACGGTATAACTTGTAAAAGGAGATTTTGGTGAGTGTTCGACAAGCTGTGGAGGGAGACGACTCATCCATAATATTATTTGTAAATGGAACATTCCTCGGAGGCAAACATTTGTTCAGAAGACATTGTCTCTCCATCCTCCTCATCCTCCTCCTCCTCCTCCGACATCGCCTCCCATCTCAGTCTCCTCTCTCCGTAAAGCCACGAAAGGGAAGTGACCTCATAAAAAAAAGTGCTCCACTTTCCCCCTAAACTAATTAATCCTAACCCCTTCACTTTAATTCTCCCAAGGAGCTCTCAGTGCGTGCGTGGTACAGTGTGTGTGACTTTAGACGCAATCCCATCACAGACGGGACAAATTACGAGTCAAGAGACGTGAAGCAGAAATCCAAGAAAAAAAAAGATCAAGAAAAAAAAGGGAAAAAAAACTGAAATTCAAGCAGAAATATGGGACAGCACAATCAACCCCTTCAGCGAGCCCTTTCACATTACATCCCCCTCCTTACTTTGCTTCTCTTGAGCTTATTCGTCAGTAATTCGGTTTCAGGTAAGACATATTTTTATATATTTTTTTCATTTTTTTTTCATCTATAGCTTCACCCCTTTGTTTTTTTCAATTAAAAACGTTCATGTGGATTTCATCCCCTATATCCAATAGTCCAATGTTACATTGGTTTACACTTTTTATATGTACCATTATCATAATGAGATTATTGAGTAGAGATTTAAATACAAATTGTGAGCATTAATTGGATTTTGGGGTAGAAATCTACAGGGGGTGAATTTGTACTGAATTTGTTCAAATGGATGGGTGCCTTTGATGGGAATAATTTGTCACTATGTAAATCCAAGTCAAATTAGTTTGATTAAATTCCGGGGGGGGGGGGTAGGGTAGAATTTTGGGGATTTTTTGAGGGGGTGAGAGTCTGCTTTTGCAAATTGGGGGCTCAGGCACAATTCGAGATTTGTGTATTATTTAAAGGGGCGAAAAGAATTTCCGGTCGAATGGGTTTGTCCAGTTTTTTGTACAGCAAGAAGAAGGTGACTGTGTTTTTTGATATTGCAATTAAGGGGGTGGGACGAATCTTAAAGGGATACTTTTGTGTGCTACTAGAAGCGGGAACATTTGGTTTATTAATTACAGGGCTGATGCGGATTTTTTAAGGTGAGCGGGGTGAGGATAATTTCATATTTGGAGTGCAGGGGTGAGCATAATTTTGTATTTAATGTTCAGAGGTGAGCTTTTGCTTATACCAAGTTGGGTTGCATCGAATTGTATGTGTATACATATATAACATGCAATAGGGGTTAGCATAATTGGACATAACTTAAAAAGTCAAATGAATTCCCGACAAAGATTGAAGGGGTGAGTAGATCCTGTTGAAAACGAGATATACATATATGTATTGTGTGTATCTACATATATGTATACATATAATTTTCTAAATAAGCGAAAAGGGGTGAGTTATTTCTTCAAAAATTTCTACAGCTTTCTCATCACCCCTCGAAAGAAAACTTTCCCGGCGAGCATTTTGTCAAAATGTTCATTTCCCCGCTCATTCTTTGTATAATGAAGATGAGATTTTTCTACGGGGGAGAGAAATTAACCCGAATTAATTTCTCATTAAAATTTCCACCTAATTGCCCTTTCCTCGCCCGCAGCCCTTGTCTCCTATTTATTTACATGGGAGAGACGGAGGGGGTGCATGTGTTAATTCTCCTGAGGGCGGAGGGAATAGGAGATTTCTCTCTCTGTTTCTCTCTCTCTCTCTCTCTCTCTTTCTCTTTCTCTCTCTCTCCCTCTTTCTCTCTCTCTCTCTCCCTCTTCTGTGTCGCCTCATCTCTCCCCCCCGAAATCTTCAATCTTCTTATCACATCCTCAGGATAGAAAAAGATTGAGTCCGGGGTGACGGTGTGTTTGCATATATGAAAAAAAAATATCAGAAATGGAAGAAAAAATGAATGAAAAAAAGGGGTTGATTTCACTCCGAGATTTTTCCACAATTTGATGAATATTACATGAAGTGAGTTAATAAAGGGGGGAAGGAAGATGGGGAGGAAAAAAAAATCCGGGGGATAAATAGCGACAATGAATAGGAAGGGTACATACCATGAGGGTTGTTACACACTTTTTACCATGCCTTCTGGGAGTGCCGGGGAGAGATGAGGGAGCTGAGGGAATAAAATGGTGAAATGAGAGAGAGAGAGACAGAGAGAGAAAGAGAGAGACAGAGAATGGAGCAAACCGGGAAATAGGAGAGGGTTAAGGGGTGAAAGACAAATGTTGGAGTAGGTTCGAGTAATAGAGTTTAAGCCACGCTTGTTGACTACAAGGGAGGTTTTTAAAAAAGGAATAAGAGAGAGAGAGAAAGAGCGAGACAGGGAGAGAGAAAGAGCGAGACGGAGAGAGAGCTTCCTACCATAATAATGGAGTGTGTGAGTCAAGTTTTTATTGTTTTGAGACACACTCGAGGCAGTTAGTCAAGTCCATGGGGGTAGGTAATAGTGCAAGGATGAGTGGGGAGACTGTCTCTCTCTCTCTTTCTCTCTCTCTCTCTCTTTCTCTCTCTCTCTCTCTTTCTCTCTCTCTCCCACTCTCTTTCCCGTAAATTCACTGAAAGAGAGAAAGCTAGAGAGAGAGAGAGAGATTCCAGCTCCCGTGATTCCGATCGGGGGTGCGTTGAAGAAGAAGAAGAATGATGGATTTCCTGAGAGGAGTGCTGATAGTTTTCTGTGGTGTAATTTTTTTAAATGCAATCTTGTGTAGGGACATTTTTTCCGTGAACAGGAGGCGGAGGGGGTTGGTGGAGGGAAATAGAGATTGAGAATAAATGATAGGGATGAATAGACTCTATCTTGTTCCTTTTTTTTACTCCTTTTCTCTCTCTCTCTCGCTCCGTGTTGTTAAAAATCCTCTCTCGTGATTCAAATGGCATGTGATGGGTGGGAGAACAACGGGGAGACGCGATGATGATCGTTTTTGGGGGATGAAGAGCGAGAGAGAGAAGAAGGGGAAGAAGGGGAAAGTGAGACGGAAGACAGAGAGCTCGGAGAGGAAGTGTAGGAGGGGAAATACAAAAATCTACATATATAGATGTAGGAAAGGAGACGAGGTGACAAAATAGGGTTTGGAGGGGAAACAAGCGGCAAACGGGAGGCAATATAGCAATTAAGAGGGAGTAATTAAATTCTCTTTGATTTTAAAGAGATGAAACATATAGCCGGTAGGAAAGGAGAGTGTGATAACGAGAGGAGGGGGTAGAGAAAAATTGAGAAAAATTGAGGAAGGGAGAGAGAATATGGAGAAAGCGAGCGAGACGAAAAATTGTTGAAAAGGAAGATAAAGAGAGGAAATAGAGAGAGAAAATAAAGAGAGAGAGTGAGAGAAAATAAAGAGAGAGAGTGAGAGAAAATAAAGACAGAGAGTGAGAGAAAATAAAGACAGAGAGTGAGAGAAAATAAAGACAGAGAGTGAGAGAAAATAAAGAGACAGAGAGTGAGAGAAAATAAAGAGAGAGAGAGTGAGAGAAAATAAAGAGAGAGAGTGAGAGAGTTTAGAGACAGTGAGAGAATATTGAAGGACAGCGAGAGAAAATAGAGAGACTGTTGGAGAAAATTGCGAGAGAGCGACAGAAAATAGAGAGAGAAAGAGATAATAAAAAGGACAGCGTGGGAGAATTAAGAGAGAGCGAGAGAAAATCGAGACAGAAAGAGATAATTAAGAGACAGCGCGAGAGAATTGAGAGAGAGCGAGAGAAAATAGAGAGAGCAAAAATGGAGAGAAAAAGAGATAATGAAAAGACAGCGTGAGAAAATTGAGAGACAGAGAGAATCGATAGAGACTCCTAGAGAAAATTCATAGAGAGCGAGAGAAAATAGAGAGAGAAAGAGATAATAAAAAGATAGCCTGAGAAAATTGAGGGATAGCGAGAGAAAGTAGAGAGAGACCAAAATATTGAGAAAGAGATAGTAAAGAGACACCGGGAGAGAATTGATAGACAGTGAGATAAAATGAAGAGACTGTTAGAGAAAATTGGGAGAGAGAAAGAGAAAATGTGGAAGAAAGAATGTTGAAGAAGACCAAACAGAATGCCAAGAGGAAAAATAAAGAGGGTGAAAAGCAAATTATGGAAGAAACAGAAAAATAAGAGAAACCCGAAGACAAAATGTGGAGAAGAGAGCTACCAAAAAGCAAGGTCACGTAGGAGCAAAAAAGAGAAAGAACTGATAAAGAACTGGCAAAATAAGT
>JAQGBT010002548.1:0-10000 GCA_034698585.1 Disparrhopalites patrizii | reverse complement strand
ATGTCTTCCTGCCCGAAAAAAAAATCTTTTTTAGTAACACACTGCCCGAGATTTTTTTTTTGGGGTGCCTTTTTTTCTTGTCTGGGGAAGACGTCTAAGTGGAAGTTTCTTCCGGGAGTTTTTGAAAGGGAGATTATGAGGAATTATTTAATGCATGGATTATGTACTTCCCCTGGATTTCTCGGGTGGCAGCGGGGAATTTATTAGAATAGGTAAGAAACACTTGTCAAGGGAAAGGAATCAGGGAGGGGGATGGCGGGGGGCTGGGACTTTTATTTTAAAATGTTATGGGTTAGGGGGAATTGTTTAAATCCCCATCAATTGGGGGTTAAACATCGGATTCATTAAATAGTCATGGGGAAATTACATTAGGAGGGGCGGGGAGAGATCTCTGGATCGTAATTTCCCATTTGCTCCTTTTCTACATTACTTTCCCCCTCTTCCCTTCCTTCTCTCTCTCTCTCTCTTTCTCTTTTTCGCTCTCACAACCTCGCTTCTTTCTCTTTTAGTCTCTAATTCTCCGCTCATCATCTCATGCACCTCCCTCAACTTTGCCGTGGTCCTTTTTATGTCGTTCTTTCTTCCTCTCTTTATTTTTCGCTCTGGTTTCCCTATCTCATTTCCTCTGTTTCCTCCATATCGACGTCTCTTTTTCTCCTTATTTCCCTTTCTCTTCCTCCGTTTCTCTCTGTTGTCCCTCTTTCTTCCGCTTTTTCTCTGCTTTGTCTCTTTCCTCGTTTGCTTATCTTTCTCTCTGTTTTCTCTCTTTCTTCGTTTGTTTATATTTTCTTCTGCTTTCTCTCTTTCTTCATCTCCTTTTCTCTCCGTTTTCCCAGTATCTTCCTCTTTTCATCCGTTTTGCCTACTTTGTCCTCTCTTTTTCTCTTTGTTTTCCCCTTTCTTTCTCTCCTTGTCTCTCCGTTTTCCCATTATCTTCCTGTTTTTCTCTGTCTTTTTTATCTTCTCCTTTTCTCTTTGTTTTCCTCTTTCTTCCTTTCTTTTTCTCTGTTTTTCCATTTTCTTCCTCTTTTTCTCGGTTTTGTCTCTTTTGTCCTCCTTTTCTCTTTGTTTTCCCCTTTTCTCTTTATTTTCCCCTTTTCTCTTTGCTTTTCATTTTTATTCCTCTGTTGTCCATTTTTCCGCCTCTTTCTGCTCCGATTTCTCTTTTTCTTCGGCTATTTCTCTTTTTTCTATTAATCTTTCGCTCTGTTTTCTTGATTTTTCTGTTTTTCTTTGTTTTCCTCTTTCTTTCTCTATTTATCCTCTTTTCTGCTTTTCTCTCTCTGTTTTCCTCTTACTTTCTCCATTTATCCCCTTTCCTGCATTTCTCGCTCTGTTTTCCTCTTTCTTTCTCCATTGATCCTCTTCTGCTTTTCTCTCTGTTTTCCCCTTACTTATTCAATTTATCCTCTTTTCTGTCTCCTTCTTTCTCCTTATATTGATCCTTCTCTCGATCTCCCTCTTGGTGTCTATCTTTAGCTTTCGCTCGTTTTCCCGTATCTCTTGGTCTCTTCTGCCTCTCACTCTCTTTCTATCCTCTCCTCGGTCCTTCTTCTCTCTTTGTCTCTTCTGACTTTCACTCAATTTCTCTGTCATGTCTGTCTGACTCTGCCTCTCCTTCTCTCGCTCGATCTCTGTCTGTTCTCTCGCTCTCTTCCTCCACCTCCGTCTGAGGTACAAAGCCGGGGGAAGTGAAGGAGGGAGGCTCATAGAGGAAGAGTAAAATTTGCGGCGGTAATGGATAACGGATGTGATCAAATGGATGGCGGAGGAGGATGAGGAGGAGGAGGAGGATGGATGAGGAGGAGGAATAGGCCGGGGATGGGAAGTGTTGAGAAAGGGTGAAAGCGTTTGTCCATGGAAACTCAATCCTTTCCTCTCACTCCCATTTTTTCACCACCATGAGACGCATCCCTGATTTCCTCCCCTTTTGCACATTGCCGTGGAATTCCTAAAGGGTTGCGAGGGCCCTCCCAATTACTTCCATCTACATAGGGACAGACACTACATTGTCTCCCTTCACTTTCTCCCCCTGTCCCTACTCCTCACATTGTCCCAGGCCTTATCGTTATGATTACTATTACCATGTCAGACATCCCCATTCCTCCGTTTTTTATCACACGGCCCCATTAAACCCCTATAAAAAATGTGCCAGGGCCAAATCTGCCTTTTCAGACGGGAGATTCCTCCCCTTTAACGTAATACACAACAGACGGAGGGGAGGGTTCTTATCGTTTCTTGTGGGGCGTAGAAAAGATGCGGACACACGTTCCCTTTCAACCCCCTGCATTGAGGGGGATGCTCTTCCATGACTTTTCAGCGGGAGGAGGGGCAATGAATGAACAAAGTTCATTACGGCCCAAGGAAATTCAACTACTTATCGTTGGTTTCATGCTTCTTCGCCCCCTTCGACGGGGCGGCTATAAATGGGGGGAAGGAGGGGTGGCAAAGAGGAGCAACAAACGTGTTTCAGCGAAGGATCAGGATATAAAAGAATTAAAAAGGTTGGGAGAGAGGGAAAGGAGAAGACACAAGGAAAGGAAAGAATTGAGGAAAAAAGGAACAAAATGACAAAGATGATAGCAAATAGGAAAACATCGGGAATTCTGGGAGGTAGAAAAGGAAATTTTAGAGAAATAAGAAAATGTTATTGGAAGAAAAAGAGAATATTTGAAAGAAAGAAAATTTGAAAATAGGAAAGAAGATTTTAAATGAAGAAAACAGGAACGAAAACTTTAGATGAAGAAAATAGGAAAGACAATTTCAAATGGAAAAATAAGAAACAACATTTTAAATGAAGAAAATCAGAAAGAACATTTGAAACAAATATAATCTGAAAGAAAATTTGAAACAAAGAAAATCAGAAAGAAAATTTGATACAAAGAAAATCAGAAAGCAAATCACAAAGAAAATTTGAAACAAAGAAAATATTAACATTGAAAAGGAAGAAAACTAAATTTAAGAGGAAGAAAAGGAGAAAATTTAAAAGAAAGAAAATAATTATTTAAAAAGAGGAAAAGCAGAAACTTTAAAAGGAAGAAAAGGAGAAAATTTGAAAGAAAAAATAACATTTTAAAGGAAGAAAAGGAGAAAGTTTAAAAGAAAGAAAAAATAACATTTTAAAGGAAGAAAAGGAGAAAGTTTAAAAGAAAGAAAATAATAACGAATAAATAACGAGACACTTACAAACGCGAAAGCGAAAGAAAAGACGAATTAAGTAAATAAAAAACAAATTAGCGCAAAAAAGGAGAAAGTCCCAGAAAATGAGTAAAACCGGACAAGAAAAAAATCGGGAGAAATCAAAAGAAACATGAAAGCCAGCCCAATCAATCTGGAATTGCGATGGGGTAGTTTTGCCCCCAAAAATATAATGTACATGCATAGGAAGAATAATAAAGAATTTCCCCGATAATGAGGGGGAAATAGGGACTAAATGACAGGATTTTAACGAGAAAGGGACATAAATAGTGAGAATGCCGAACTAGAAGAAAGCAGAGAAAAATATTCGGAAAAGATCTGAAAGCACCATCCATATATGTATGTCCAAATGTAAGCTCTCCCTCCATGCCTAGCAGTCACATGTGACTGAAAAAAAATAGGAGGGAATATAAAAAAAAGGACATCAAAAATCCCATACAAAACTCGTTATTCTCCCCTTTTTCATTCATGAATAATTTTGTATAATAATGCCCTCCAGCACTGAGCCAAAAAAATCTCCTCCTCCACGCTTTTCTACGGACGTTATACAGACGGCAATCTAAGTACTTATATAGTAGATGGGAAAAATTTGGAGGGGGAAAAAGAGAAGAAAAAAAACTACCCCTTCATCATCAAGGCAAAAGGTATATCCCCCGCACACGTTGTTATAATAGCTGGAAGGAGTAAATGCAAGAGGGACTTGAAATTTGAAACTTTTTTTTCCACCCGTTTTTTTCTAATCCCATATAGCTCAATGGAGAAACTAGACAGAGAAAACTAGAGAGAAAGAGAAAAAAAAGGGAAGGAGCGTGTAATCAACTTAGACCTTGGAAAGAGACAGACTCGAGGGAAACCCTTTTGTGTACGTTTATGTACCCACCAAAAAATGGGAACAAGAGGATTTCCGAGAAAAATACACAATGCAATGACTTTCAAATTTTTTTTTCTCCTCCCCCCTAAAAAAAACCTCACTTGTCGGAATCCGGTGGAATTGGGGGAAGGGTTGTAAAAAATTTAGGGAAAAATAAATAAAAGTCTCGGGGAAAATTAAGTGGTTTTGACCTTTTCCCGCATCCGCCAAGAGAGAAGTTCCTTCTGTGGTCGCCCCTCCCCCTTTTCCCTTTTTATTTACACTTGTTTAATAAAATAGTTACTTTTTCCCCCTTCCTCCTTCCGAGATGACGAGAGGAGGGATGAATTCATTCAGGAGTATTGAGGAGGGGACGAGAGAAGAGGGAGGGGGAGGAATGACTTTGTTAAACCCAAACAAAAAATTGCGGGGTGGGATTGATGAAATGAATTGTTGAGGGAGGGACGGGGGAGAGTGAGAGGGATGTGGCGGGAGGGTTCAAAATGCACGGTCAAATCAGAGAGGAAAAGGCGATAGAAGAAATGGAGACAGAAGAGAGGAAAAAGAGAGAGGTGAGAGTTTTTACGAGAGAGGATGAGAACAGGAAAGAATAGGAGAGGAGATGCGAGAGAAAACGAGAGCAAGAAAAACAGAGAAAAGAAGAGTGAGAACAAATTATGATGGAAGAGACGCAAACGAGAGAGAGAGATGTAAACTAAGATATTAGAGAGACAACAAAGAGAGACAAATTTTGATACAAAGAGAGACCAAAGAGAGAGAGAGCGCGTGAGAGAAGTTGTGCTATTAGAGAGACAAGAGAAAGAGAGGCAAATTAAGATGCTAATAGAACAGAGACAAAGAGGGAGACAAATTTTGATACAAGAAAGACGAAAGGGAGAGTGACAGGGAAATTATGATAGCAGAGAGACAAGCGAGAGAAACTATAATAGAAGAGAGACAAGAGAGAGAGGAGAGAGAAATTATGAAGGAAGAGATACAAGAGAGAGAAAGAGAGCGAGAGGTAAATTATGATAGAAGAGAGGCGAAGAGAGAGATAAGAGAGAGAGAACGGAGGGCAAAGGGAGGTAGAGAGAAAAAAATACAAAGAGAGAGGGAAAAGAGGATAAAGAAAGAGAGAAACGAGGACAAAGAGAGCAAAATAGGGTGAGAGAAAAGTGGATAAGCAGAGAGAAATTGGGAAAAGCGAAAGAGAGAATTAATGAGAGGAAAAAAGGAAAAGAGAGAGAATGACAGAGAAAAAAGGGAAAAGGGAGAGGAGTGAGAGAAAAGGGGAAAGAGAGAGAATGAGAGAGAAAAAAGGGTAAAGAGAAAGAATAAAAGAGAAAAGGGGAAAGAGAGAGAATGAGTGAGAAAAAAGGGAAAAGGGAGAGGAGAGAGAGAAAAAAGGGGAAATAGAGAGAAGGAGAGAGAGAAAAAAAGGGAGTACAGGAAAGAATTAAGGGATGATGAGTCAAAAAGGGAATGTCGTATCGATGACATACCAATACAGGCCTAATGAAGAGCGAGAGGGTCCCCTTCGCCCCAGCCTGGACCAACCCCACAAAAACTAATCCGGCTGTAATTATACGAGGCAAAAATGCCCCTATTCCGTTCCCCTTCCCTTTCATCCTCCTCGGTGCCTCTCTATCATCCTTTTCCTCCCCGTCCCTGTCCAAACCTCGTGAAAGGCCATTGACATTCATATCATGTCTCCCGCATGTACTTCCCCGTCCAAATCCCAATGATCTCCGATGATGACTCACACAAACACACCGTCCATGTCCTTGTTACGCACTCTCCCCCTTTTCACCTCATTCTCTCTTCCGTCCCTCTCTTTGACTCATCTCCTTTATTCCTCTCTTCCATTTCTCTCCCTCCTTTTTAGTCTCTCTATCTCTATCTCTTCTTTTCTCTCTCTCCTTTTTTTTGTCTCGCTCTCTTCTCCTTTCTCTCTCCCTCACTCTCCTTTTTTTCACCATCCTTTCCCTTTTGGTCTTTTTTCACATCTCGTCTCTTTCGTATTCATCCTCTCTGTCCCTCCTCTTGCTCCCTCTCCCTCCCGTTCATCTCTGTCTCCGTGTGGTTAATCTCGCTCTCTCCCTCTCTCCTTCCATGGCTCATTCCTGACCCGCTCTCCCTCCGTCCCTCCCTACTTGCAATCACGGTTTCCCCCATCAGTAATAAGGAGAACATGCTCAGAGAAATGCTCAGAAATGTCCCCTTCCTAATTCACCCTCTGCCCTCCATCAAATCACTCATTCAAAACTTCGTCAGGGCGGCTCATCAACAATTAAAGGGCCCAGGAAGAAATAAATGGGGAAGTTCCTTAAATGTCTCAACCCTCCAAGTCATTCCCGGGAAAAAAATATTTGACTCAAGTGACTCATCCTGGACGTGTTAAGAGAATCATCAGATGCGCTTTTATGGGGCTGGGAACGGCGGAGGATGAATAGTGAGAATATGAAGGAGAAACTGAAAGAGTGAGAGCGAGAGAGAGAGCGAGAGAGAGAAAGAGAGGAGAAAGCATTTGAGTGAGAGATGAAGAAGGGAAAATGAGAGAAAAGGAAATGAAATGTGTGAGGGAGGCTGACAGGGACTGATAATAAAGGCGGACGTAGTCTACTGACTCACTTTCTCCCTCTTCCTTTTTGTCCCTCACCAACGTCTTTCATGTGTTTTGTACGTTTCCTTTTATTTATTTTTTTGTGTCTGTAGCTTTCCTTTGCTATATGTACGCTCGTGAAGTCCCTTGGAGGCGATTATATTTGTGCCGTGAGCATTTTGAGTGGTATAACTATACAGAAGGAAAAAAACACGGGGAAAGTCCCGACAAAGGACGTATGTACGTAATGGGTTTTTTTTGGGGGGGTGGGAAGGGGCTTGTTTTCGCAATAGGAGCCAAGTGTGAATGGTCGACAGGAGGAGGAAGTGTAAGGAGCTTCGTCTCTCTCTCTCTCTCTTTCTTCATCTTCACATTGGAGAAAGGAAGGAGGAGCGAAGTGAGAGAGAGAGAAAGAGAGAGAGAGAGTGAGTTGTTTTCATTCTTTTGATAAGCACCAGAAGCACATCTTCCTCACGAGGATCTTAAATGGTTTTATGACATCGAGTGACAAGAGCCTTCTTGCTCTCTCTTCCTCCTCCTTTTTTACCAGCACTTTTATATTTCTTCTTCCGAGGGTTTTCCCAAGCTTTCACCCTCCTCCCATCCCTTTGTGAATTCTTCATTTGCGTGTCTCCCGTTCTTTTTAAAAAAAATCTATTTATTCCCTGCCTTTTCCGTGTCTTTTTGAATCAGCTTCAAGTTTCTTTATTTCTCGGTGGATATTTTTCTTGGGGGCGGCGGGGGCGGGCTGATGACTCTAAATTATGTTGGGTTTATCCTATGTTTGCTTATCACTAATAATTATTTCATTTCCACCTTTTATTTTAATCTACAGTCGACTCATTCTAAAACAGCACCCTATAAAGCATCAAATTTCGCTTGTTAGGGAAATTTAACTGGAGGGAGCATTTTTTGCTGCTGCTATAGCGAGAGTACTGTTATAAAGGGGACCGTTATAGAGAGAGTCGACTATTCTCGTACCGCTATTCTCCAGCCCCGTTTTTTACTATTCTTTCTATATTTCCGACTTCAATCTTCCTCCTTGTCTCTTTCTTCTTCTATTTCTTCCTTTTTCCTCTCTTTATTTCTTTCTCATGTTGGCCTCCGCTGTTTGCTTCTGTGTCTCCCTTTGTCTCTCTTTTGTCTCTCTCTCCTTCTCTCTCTCTCTTTTGCCTCTCGTACTTCTTCTCTTCTCTCTTGTGCCTCTCGTACTTCTTCTATTTCTCTATTTCGTCGGTTATTCTCCTTCTATTTCTCTCTTTCGTCCGTTATTCTCCTTCTATTTCTCTCTTTCGTCGGTTATTCTCCTTCTATTTCTCTCTTTCGTCGGTTATTCTCCTTCTATTTCTCTCTTTTGTCTCTCTTTCTCACTATTTTCTCCCTTTCTTCTTTTGTCTCTTTCTCCCTTTTGCATCTTTTTCTTCTTTTATTTCTCACTTTTTTATCCTTTTCTCCATTTTGTCTCTCTTTCTACTGAACTTTCTCTCTTTTGCATCCCTTTTTCCCTTTTGCTTTCTTTCCGATTGGCTTTATTCCTTTTGCATCTCTTTCTTATCTGCTTTTTTCTCTTTCTCCCTTTTGCCTCTCCTTCTTTTCTTTTTCTCTTTCTCTCCTTCTTTTCTTTTTCTCTTTCTCTCCTTCTTTTCTTTTTCCCCTTGTCTCTCCTTCTTTTCTTTTTTCCTTTGTCTCTCCTTCTTTTTTCCTTTGTCTCTCCTTCTTGTTTCTTTTTGTCTCTCCTTCTTTCCTTTTTCTCTTTTGTCTCTCCGTCTTTTCTTTTTCTCTTTTGTCTCTCTTTCTCCCTTCTGCCTTTCTTGCTTCTTTCATCTCCCCCAATTGTCTCCCTTTTTCTTCTATATCTCCCGTTTATCTATCTCGCGTTCTTCTTCTATCTATCCTCTTCCCTTTCTCCCTTCCATCCCAGATTCACTCCGGCTTTCTTTCTCTCTTCCTAATCCATTGTCTTTCTTAATGACATGAGGAAGGGAAACGTCGAAACAAGTTCTAGGTTCTATTTCTGTCTGTTTCATCTCTCTCTCTCTCTCTTTATGTCTCTCACTCTCCATACTTCCTTCCTCCACTTGTGCTTACTTCCTCCTCATCCGCCACCTCATACATCTCCCTTTTCAGCCGCTTCCCCTCCGGCCATCCAGAAATTAGAGTAAGAAACTTGGTCATTCATCTATTAATCGCCCCTCTGCGAATTCCCTCCCGTTAATCTTTTCCATATGACAAACTTTGGCTTTTAGTCGTCCGTCTCATCCCCATCTCAAAATTTGAGGAAAAATAATTGTAAGAAAAGAAAAAGTTAAAGAGCCAAAGTGCTACAGAATGAAAGTAGAGATTATAAGCGGAAAGAAAATCAAAAGGAGGAGTGAGGGCGGAAAGAAAGGGATTTTTTGGCATGGTTCAGCACGTCCTTTTTTCCCGAGACAAAAAAAAAACATTCGGAGGAAAGAAAAGGGAAGGATGAGTTTCTTAAGAGCAGGAGATAGTGATTGTTGGAGGGAAAATGGGAAATGATGCTTTTAGCTCCGCATCCTCTCCAATGTTTTGGTACAGGAAATCCCTTTTATGTTATGGCTCTCACAATTACCACCAAAGACCACCTCCGCCCCCGTCGCCACTTTTCCGGGACAAAAAAACAACAAGTTTTCCTAACAAGAATAGCAAAGAAAAAAAGAGAATAGCAGAAAGGGAAATGAGAGCAAAACGATGGGGGGAAAGTTGGTACAGAGAAATCAAGAGAAAAACAAGGGGAAAAAAGGAGACCAAAAGAAAGATAAAAAACGAAGAAAGAAACAAAACGAGCCCAAAAGAAAGAGAAAAAAGCGAAGAAAGAAAAAAAGACGCCAAAAGACAGTGAAAAAATGCAGAAAGAAAGAAAAGATACTAAAGGAAAAAAACAAAATGAAGAAAGAAAGAACAGAAAAGAAAAAAACGAGAAAAAAAAGAAACGAAACAAGAAAAAAAATGTAGAAAGAAAAAAGACACCAAAAAAGGAAAAAACGAAGAAAGAAAAAATACCAAAAAAGGAAAAAAACAAAGAAAGAAAAAAAGACACCACAAATGGGGAAAAAACGAAGAAAGATAAAAAAAGACACCACAAAAGGGAAAAAGCGAAGAAAGAAAAAAGGAAAAAAATGAAGAAAGAAAAAATAGAAAAGGAAAAAGGAAGAAAGTAAAAAAACACACCAAAAGAAAGGGAAAAAACGAAGAAAGAAAAAAGGGAAAAAATGAAGAAAGAAACAACAGAAAAGGAAAAAGGAAGAAAGGAAAAAAACACACCAAAAGAAAGGGAAAAAACGAAGAAAGAAAAAAGGGAAAAAATGAAGAAAGAAACAACAGAAAAG
>JAQGBT010002547.1:0-23513 GCA_034698585.1 Disparrhopalites patrizii | reverse complement strand
GCAGAGAAAATACAAGAGAGAGAGAGAGAGAGAGAAGAGATGGCAGAGAAAATACAAGAGAGAGAGAGAGAGAGAGAGAAGAGATGGCAGAGAAAATACAAGAGAGAGAGAGAGAGAGAGAGAGAAGAGATGGCAGAGAAAATACAAGAGAGAGAGAAGATAAGGCAGAGAAAATACAAGAGAGAGAAGGGAAGGCAGAGAAAATGCAAGAGAGAGATGGAAGTAAAAGACGGAGAAAATACAAGAGAGAGATGGAAGTAAAAGATGGAGGAAATCCAAGAGAGAGAGTAGACTGCAGAGAAGAGAGAGAAAGTAGATAAGCTATACAAGAGAGAAAGCCAAAAGATGACATACCGAAGAGAAAGAAAAATAAAATGCAAAAGAGAGAGACAGATAAGGAAGAGGAAATCCATGGGAGAAAGTAAAAACGGCAAATGTAAGAGCGAAAAGAGCCGGAAGAAATCTATGAGACGATAGAAAGTAAAGAGAAGGACCAAGAGAAGGACCAAGAGAAAAAATAAACTATTTGAAAGAATAGAGAAGGAAAATGTAAATATATAATAATTGATTGAAATAAGAATGGAATTAATCCTCTTTTCCACATCAGGTGGAGCGATCCCAGGTATCTTTGTGTGTGTTGAGTCTGTTGCCTAGTTCGGCCCAGATGCAAACAGTTGCGGTTTGTTCTTCCGTGTTGTTGAACGTCTTTTGTTATTAAAAAAAAGAGGATTGGATTAAAGTGTAAAGTCTACCCCATAACACGTCTCCGAGGGGGTTCAAATGGTACGGGCTATTATTATCTCTGATTGTACACACAAGAACTGTTTTTTCTTTTACAATTCTTTCAATCTCCAAATTCGTCTCGTTTTTACACAAGAATGAAGGAGGAGGAAGAAGCAGACACGACTAAGGGTCTTTGAGAGCATCTTCTCTATTTTGTAATACTAGCACCTGCTAAAGGGAAAGATGAGTGGAAGGACCAAGTACAAAATATACACATGTTGTTGACAGAGAGTGAGAAAGAGAGAGAGCATGTGCCACGTGAATCGTGATTCGGTGCACTTGAGCTTCTAGTGTGTGAAGTGTAATGCAAAAAAAAAAAACGATCCGTCATTTATAAAGAGGGTGGGCTAAGTATGCACTTTTTTTTACTTTATATAAATTTGTATTTCAAAAACAGAAATGAGGAAGATATGTCTGGGGTTTTTTTATGCAAAAAAAAAGTGTGAATGAAGGTTTGTAAAAAAAAGGATTTTTAGAGGGGTTTGTAAAAAATGAAGAGAATGGGAGAAAAACAGAGAAGATCCGTTTTTTTTCCTATTCGGCCACCTTCTTTTTTTTCAGAGGAAATAAAACGGAGTTAACTGGTTTCACATTTCTATTCCATACACAAGAGTTGTAAAAATCTCCCTTTGTTTCCCTCATTACGACTAATTATGCACTTATTCTAACCAGAGAAAACTTTTCTTCTCATCCCATGTCCGTGAACTTGAACTATACGATTGTTATTTCTTTCCTTTTTTTTTCTTCCTTTTTGTGGCTCTTGTTGTTTGTTGTAAGAAGTGTATACAAGTAAATAAAAATCCAAATGTACTATTGTAACATCAAAATCTCTTTACAACGTTATCTTTTAAGCGCTTTTGTAAATAATAGCACGAAAACCTTCTTTTTTTCCCTCTTAAATTTTGAAAAATTCAAAAGGCATTTCTCCTCTCATGGAGTCAGAAAAAAAAGTAGATTGAAGTTTAAAAGCTTATGTACATATAACAAAATCCCTAGAAGTGTATGTGATCATGCATAGAAAGTATAATCTCCCCATTTTCCCAAGTTTTTTTTTTCATTATGGATGAACGTACAGAGAACATGGAAGACAATGTGACTGTGAGAGCATCTTATTATTTCCGAGTTTCCATGCACCTCAGAGTGGTTTCCATATCATGATCAATGCGGGTGGCATGAAGGCATGTAAGAATTTTTTTTTTTTGCCTTCGTGTGAAAAAAAAATCCTTTTACGCCTGCCCATAATTCACTTTTGATTTTTGTGGTTTAATCAGTGTAATTCCTTTCAGATTTTTTTGAAGCATCTCCATGTATATGTATAGATACTATTGAAACAGACATATATGTACAATTTGTTTTTTAAAGTTCATTTGGACTTCTCCAAAAAAAAAAAATGTGTGCGCGATTTTTTTTTTCTCTCTCTCTCTCTTCTATGTCATAAATCCCATGAATTCTCCCCAACACCTGAATGGCTCTCCATGTCATTGTTACAGGCAAAAGACTTTGAGTCTGAAAATCAAAAATCACAAAAGGAATATATGTTCTTTGAGAAAGCAATGTTTTTTCTTTACGGCGGAGGACATATGTCTTTTGGTCATGTGAAGATCACAGATACAAAGGAGGTTAAGTCCGAAAAATAAATTTGATCAGACTAATCATAATATTTTATAGAAGCTGATGGATTATTTTAAGACGTTTTTTTCTTATTTTAGCTACCAATATGTCCCAAGACCTTTGATCCAGAGGGAATTTTGTTTCAAAAATCTGAACTTAGTCCTCCTTGTACCCAGAACCTTTCAAGATACTCTTTATGCTGAAAGTCTGTCCTATACTGAGTCAAAGGAATAATTCCTCATAATCAGAAAGAATAACTTACGGTCTGGGAAGAATTGGAGAGGAATATCTATCCCATCTGCATACAATAACAAAAGATAAAAATCATCATCCTTTATTCAATCTACGGGAATTATGATTGTAAAATGCGGTTTCTATATAGGCAATAAGACATACAAAGATTTTATGTAATCCCTTATATACACCTATATGCATACAATTAATATGTAACGTACGTGTACCACCCCCAAAAAAATCAGCTGTTCGCGCAGTTTCCACAAAAAGCCTCAAATCCTGACAGTGGTATTGTCCAAAATTATTATTATTATTACATTACGGCGGATGACGTCAAAGATTTCCCGATGTCAGAGTCACCACATATATGATATATCTATATACATATACATATGTTTACTATAATATACATGGATTATTACATCTCTAAAGGTACCTCCAATGTCACTACCACTTCAATTAAGGAGTCATCATTCTCTTCATCGATGGTTTACCTGAACGAGCACAAAGAGCATTCATTTGATTATCATTATTACTTCTTATCATAATCACAAAAAAAAAAAAATTCCCACCGCTACATTATGCACGTAAAATATAGGGGAAAAAGCATGTCTCACGAACTTCTATGCATTTCCTTTATTCTTCCCTCTCATAAGACGTAGCAAGTGGATTCACTCACGTAATCATGAGGAGAAATGTATTTGAACCATGGTGCATTATTCTCCGATTTTTCTCTAGAAACGTATATGTATACTCCATGTTATGTTATACATGGAATATGTTCTGATCATTCACAAAAAGTCGGTCAAAGCCCCTCCAATGTACTACTATTAACTGGGAAGAAAGGCAAGGTAGATCCACAGGGATTTATTTGCTGTCCATTTCCAGAGCTTTTCCTGTGAAACCACTACAAAGTGCGACCGCAAAGGGTTGTTCGCAAAAAAAAATTATGTGCCTTAAAATGTACACATTTCTAATGCACTATAGTATTACAGTATGTATATACAGCATTATATGTACATACGTATCTGTTCAGATATATAAATTACGGGTATGCACAGATTCTTTTAGAAAATATGCAAAAACCTGTTGATGAGTCCCACCAACAAATGTGTGTACTTGTGTACTTATAATTTGTATTGGAAGGAAGCCTAAGCGTATTTATATAATATGTACGTACGCATACGTATATTTACACATGTTCACAAAAAAAGATACATATGATTTTTGCAGGAAATTAAGGGATTATATACACCCCATGAATTCCTATTGCATCCATGTAAAAGGACGATGGAGAAAGAAAAAGCCGCAGACAGTGATTTCGGTCTCGTCCATGCACCTCCGTCCATGCACTATAGTACCCCCACACAATGTTCTTTAACGACCATAAAGGCATAAACACAAGAAATTTCCTTCTTCTTCTTCAAAAAAATTATTTTTTACTCTCACCCTCACTGATGAGATGGTTAACTCTTTTGGTCCAAGGAATATATAGCAAACATATGCAGGTATTATTATTAGCTAAAGGAGAATGTTGCACTTATTTTTTTCCCTTCTGTTTCCCTCTCTGTCTCTCTCTCTCTCTCGCTCTCCCTTTCAAATCGTCTCACTTGATGCGCACACATACTCACTGGAATTCAAAAGGGAAAGGAAGTGAAACAAAAAAAAAGGAGAAGAAAAAACTAGTGAAGGTGCTTCTGGATTGAGGTGAGAGCCTCCTCCATCTCTTTCCTTCCTCTCCCTGTATTTTCTAGGTAATTATGTGTTGTTTCATGGTTTGTAGAGCTTGGGTGATGATGAGTCCAATTTTGATAGTTTTTTACCCTTTCCCCCTCGGCTTCCTTCCAAAAAGAATATGTAATACTTATATATATGAAAGTAAAGAATTCTTCTTATACCAAAATACGGAGAAGATAAAAGGGAGCAAAGCCGAAACACATATTTTTTTAGGAACATTACAATAATACCATGTAGCATGAAGCCAATAACATTGTTTTTAATTGAAAAGTATGAAGGAGAATCTAGTATGGTACAACTAAAAAAAAAATGGTTTCAAGTTTGTGCATGGAGAAGATCACATTTCAATTTTTATTATATACATACATACATTTGTATGTGTGTACATATGTACATTTGGGCCTTATCCTGGGTCCATTCCACGTATGTATATGTATATACTCCTCCGAGTGAGAAATACAAGCTCATGGACCTTTCCAAAAGTTTAGTGATTGTACATTATATTTATAGGGATTTTACACCAGTTTTTTTGTTTTTTTTTTGAATCTTTACTCTAACACTGGCTACTATACTTACACACGGACATTGCTACTGACATTAGTAGTGTTAAGGATTTAATAATGCCGGGGCTAATTTTTTTTTCGTGGAAGGACTTCCACATGCTGCACGTACGGACGTTTTGGGTACATGAGCACTTACACCTCGATTTTTTTTTCGTCACTTTATTTGTTTCCTATTCACAAAAAAAAGGGAACAATAGAGAAAAAAGGGAGAGGGAGAAGAAAGAAAAGAATGGAAGAAAAAACTGAATAAGAAAAAGGAGCATCCTATAATCCCAGTGGTATTCCCTCGAAGTTTACTGACCTCCTATTTCTTTCCGTACCTTTGACTTCATCCAGTCCAATACACATGAGAAGACAAGTACAAGCAAAGGAGTTAACTACCCCCTCCGTTTTTTCCCTCTCTCTTATTACAAGTACAGGAACACCTATACTCCTATTATTAGAAACATTCCCCTCTCCATCCCTCATTGTACAAGGTGGGGAAAGGAGGGAATTAGTGGTAGTAAAAAATACTCTCTTGTATTTAACAACATGCAAAAAAAGAAAAAATGAAAAATAGATTAGCTTCTCATTATTAATCAAAAACTAGTTTTGTCATTCCACATTCACTTTCACGTGGAAGCATTTCCGTCCCTTTCCCTGGGATAATCAGCCTCCTTGCATTTCAAGGGATTTTTTTTTTAATCTGTGACTTTTATCTCAATGCCGTCATAACGACCAAATCATGCCGACACATGTAGCTTCTGTGAGGTTGGCATTTGGCATTTCTTCCTAAGGATAATGACAGATGGATTAGTGTTTTTCTTATTCAGCTTTTAAAAATCCATTTTATTAATTGGATCTTCAAACATTCAAATATTTGAGCACCGTATTATGCAGACTGGAATCAGTGTCTCAAGTATCCGGATTAATTACGTTGAAGGGCTATTTACCAACTGCATCTTCTGGTTCCGAGGACATTATCACAATGTATTATTCTGTTAATTATTATGTAGCTAAAAACGGAATCTGAATAACAGCATTGGGCTTTGGATTTATGTCTCAAGAATCTATTAATTCTTGTGGATTCTTGTGGAAGAAGAAATTGAATTGGGAAGAAAAAGTGTTTTGGAAGAAAGGGTTAAGATTTTTGGCACATTTGTTTTATCATTCGATTTTATAACTATACTGTCTGTCTATGGAAATGAGTATGTATATGCTGTTAGATTTCACAATAAAGCAATTACAAAGATTTTTGGGACATTTGTTTTATCATTCAGTTCCGACTGTATTATATTACAACCTCAGGGGTAATGGAGGCCAGTAGGAAATACAGAATCGTCTTCGACATTTAGTGGTCACCCTCAAATTTGTAGGTGTAATAGTAATGTTTGATACAAGGTGTAAACACCCAGTACATAAAAGGTAATGGGTGCCGACGGGACATATGAAGATGTAATGTTTTTAAATACCTCTCCAATTTGTGAGAAATCAATTCCCAGGAGCTAATGGCTCCTGATCAAAAGTTATCCTCAACAAGTTTGCCATTTAGGCAGCTCCTTTTTTTCCACATGACCTTTTCCAGGTCTTTCTCTTCTGCATTTTTTATTATTATTATTATTATTTCGCCTCTGTTACCTCTCGCGGGCGTGTGTATGATGGGGGAGAGAAAGATGGTCAAAAGAAAGTATGAAGAGAGAAAGATAATATGCCGCAAATTGCCTCTTCTCTGAGTTGGTATGAGCAGGAGCCGTATTACATACTGAGCAAGCACATATTTCGGTAAAAAGGAGACGTGTTTTTTTTTATTGAAAAGGCTCAATCAACTATTTTTTTCACCTGAAAATTACGCAGTTGGTACTAAATCGCCCCCGACAACTGTTTCTTCCATAAACTGAAGTGGGGTAATAATTTACTCGCCTACACCCTTTCGTCTCTTCTTGTCCCGACTTTTAAACCCCCAAAAAAAAATCATTCTTCTTACAACATTTTTATGTTCATTCACTTGAATCTTGTTTTTTTTACGATCTTATTCGCCACCCTAAAAAAGTACACTAAAAAGAAAAGCTGACAATATGTTATGCTAGGAGAGAACATGGTCTTCTATGACACATTTTGTTTTACCCCCTTCCATATTCTCTTTTTGCCGTAAACAACCATTGGTGTGGTATTAAAAGGGAAAAAGAGAGAAGAAGAAGAAACTGCTGTATAATGGAGAAAGTGGTCAAAATCTTTTGGTTCATCCATGGTATATCATGTACATAAGAAATCCTTTTTTTTTATACGTGTTATTCCCCTGACTTTTATAGTGAATGCATCATCATCACAGCCATGTCTCAACTGTATACATTACTTTGATATACACACAAGCCTAATTTGCATGGAGGAAGCCAAATTGGGCATTGACGCTGGCCTGTCTCCTTTTACGACCAAAATATGGCGTCAAATTAAATATTTTAATGGATGAGACAATGTTCAATTGCATTTTGGAGGGAGGCTTTTTGAGAAAAATCCCATTAGACAAATTTATTTAGTAAACTATGTACTTATGTATACCTTTCTGTCCCTGCGACAACTTGGACTTTTCAACCTCTCTCTCCGCCTTTTTTTTTTGGTACTCCTTTTTCCCTTCAACAAGAAGTCTGTGTTGGCATTTTTAAAAGGGCAGTAACAACAGAATTTACTTTGAGAGTAAAAACAATGTACATTATTACTGCCTTTATTTTTCACCGGCTTTCAGATCATGTAAACACAAGAAAAAGGCTGAGCTTATTTTTTCTTAAGCTTGAAGGAAGGCGAAAAAGAGAAAGAGAACAATCATTTATATTTTTTAAAGCCAATAAGCGGGTTGTATCTTTACATTTGCCCCACATTTATTTATTTCATCCTCGCTAATAAAAATTTTCTTCATTTGGACACAACCTAAAAAAGGTTATGTCGTCCTTCCGGACGCGGACATATTTACATGTAGTGTAATAAATCTGTAGATTATCCTCCTTCATTACCATGTGAATGTAAACCATCGGAGATTTTTGTTCCTGTTAATTTTAATTTTATTCTGCATTAGAAATATATTTCTGATTTCTGTACAGTACAATTAGGTCGTGAAATTGTGCTCCAAACTTTATTGTAAACCGGGGAAAGTACATTATGTACATATGTGCTGCCACGTGGAAGGCTCAAACTTGGAAAGCTCAGCACCTTTTTCCGAAAAAAAAAGAACTAATGTGATTGGTAAAATCTTTTCAAAGTACAAACTATACAGACCAAATATACCCAGTGGAAAATAATCTACAGAATTGTTTTTAGAGAGGTCTGATGACAATTAGAATTTGCTAGTTTCTAGATGATTGAGAGAACGAAATGGGTCAGAAATCAAACTGTTTACAGAAGAACATTTTATTTTAGTAATGTGCAAAAATCTTTATCCACATATGTACTCATTAACTCGTAATGTCCAAGTATTTTTTGAACTCCACCTAATTCCAACCATGCTCCAGATATGCTCAGTCTAAAAACCAAAAACTTCCGTTTGCATGTATTGCATATTGCAATTAAAAATTAAGCGCAAGGACCCAGTTATAAAAGGAAGAAATTTATTGTTAATAAATGCTAATAGAAAACAGCCTGAAACCACTGATATGAAATGATTAGTAAGTCAACAAGTACAGTGATTGATCTTTTTCTAGCTATGTATATGTACATCATCATAATAAATATAAATTGGTAACACTTCCAATTTTTTCCCCTCCCCTTAATATCCTTTGTAGTCCCTTTCAAAATCTGTAAGGTGGGAGATAACACACTGTTGTCAAAACATGAGCAAGGCTAATATTTAAAAAAAAAAGTTCTTTTCCACACGAAGTTGACTCTTTTCATGGCCAGCCTCATTTGATGAGTGAAATGAAAACGCCTCCAGAAAAAAGGGATCATTTTACACATTTGCATTTCGAAAATATTCTGCGTATATATAAACACCAAAGAACATCCCCCCTTTCCCAAGACATTTATCCCAAGACATTTCAAAAGAAATGGTGTTTGAGAGCCATGAAATAAAAGATTTTGACAGCACATTATAATATGTGTTGAAAAAGGACCTTTTCTGCCATAGCATGTGAATACCGGGAAGAATTACCGTGTTTTTTCCCTCCTTTTATTCCTCCTCCTCTTCCCCCCCCCTCCGAACACAATCACTGACATCACCTGCCTCTAATATAATAAAAGTACAGTGTGGAGGGGAAAAAAGTGTGCATTTTTTCGCTCCTGTTTCATTGTCTTCTCCTTCATCGTGAAAAGCGCGTCTTTTCTCGACAGTTACGACACAAGGTCAGGGCTAGCAATTAGTAAAATGCGTTGGGAGGGGGGAATAAAGGATAAAAAAGACCTATTATCTATCTCTATTTAGGCAAATGCTGTTAGACTCCACGCTCTTTTTTCTGCAAAATTTCCTCTGTCTTTCTCTCTCTCTCTCACACACATTTAAGACTCATTATATGATGAGCCATCACCCTTTTTCCTCCTTCACAGAGCCCAACTTTAAACAAAGACTTTGCAATCTCTCCCTTCTCTCTCTCTCTCTCTCTCTCTCTCTCACTCACCCTCTCGCTCCGTCTTGCAAAAGAAATTGTTTCCAAATTGAATGATGATATTGCTTTTGCACAGTCAAGAAAAATCCTTGGCTAGAGATGATGTCTAATTTTTGATCATTATTATCACAGTGGCTCTGCATGCTCACAGGTTTTTAAGGCTTCAAAAAAAGAAAAAAAGGTTCACATTGTAATGCAGCAGAACATTGAAAGTGAGCATTAGTGCATTGTATAGTTTCAAGCATGGGTAAATCCATTACTATATGTAGTTAGCTTGAGAGAAAAAGACTCACACATCACCTTTACCTTTTCGTCAAGGAATACTATAGTCAAAGCCTGTGTAGAAAAAATTGCATCCATGAATTTAATTCTTAACCCTTTTGGCATCGATTACTCCCTTTTTTCACGCTTATGCAAAACAAAACATGCATGTAATGTGTTTTGAGAGTTAAAAAAAAAGGAGTATAGAGAAAATGAGAAAGAAAGACGTAATTTAGTCATCTGAGAGAGGACTTGTGCGTGTTTTAATTAGACTTTTGAAGGTGGGACTAAATAGTTGTAATTGCTCTTAATTGGTATTTGCTCTCGCGTGGCTGGCACTAAACACATCAAAAACGGAAAGTTTGTAAATGGGAAGAAGATCTTATAGTAATTTTTTTTATTTTCCAACTTTTTGTCTAAATCTAGTTTTTTTTTCATTCTCGTGTTGCAAAAATCCCATTTGTCAGGCGGGAATAGGAAAATAACACTTTTTTATGCATTTAATGTGAGTACAATTTGTAACATTTGGCTGGGACAAAACCCCTTTTTTTCTAGCTGTTTGTCTATAGCATCTTTTTTCACCCTGAGCTCGCCAAAACATTTTTATTACCTACTCTATATACTGATTGACTGTACAATGGAGCATCAAGCTTTTCCCCGACACCCTCAAGCCCTGCTTGAGACGGAGAAAAAAAATAACAAGGGCTGTAAAAAAAACTAGCAAAGGAATAATAATTACTGGAAGATGCGATTGAAAAAAAAGTCTTTTCAAATCCACACTTTTTATTCAGCTTGCAAAAATATTGTATAAGGTAATATATGACTCCAATGGCCGTGATCGGATACTCCAGACATTTTCTCTGATTGTATGCTCTTACAGGATTAACGCCTTTGAGCAAGCAGGCTGTCCATGCCAATGTGTAGGTAGTACGCAACAATGTGAGAAAGGATGGGAAAAAAATTTAATGAATAGGTTCCACTTTTTCATCCTTATCCGCACATGTTGCGTACAGTTGACAAGGCTTAAGTGGATTCTAAAATGCCATCTTTCTTTTTATCAATCACATTGGATGAAGTAACCTCCGTCTAGGAGGTAGGGGGCAATGTTTTTTGTACTTGGGGCAGTTTTTGTCCTTTCTTTTGTATTTTATTAGTTTTTTTTTTTGGACAATTCCACAGTCTTTTAGCCAGCAGATGAACTTTCAGAAGATGTTCAGCAAAATTTCCTAATGGGATTTTGGAGTTTTGGTCTACCTACTACCCTTCTCTTTGTTCTTCTTTTTTACTCCTCGGCTTGTAAGAAGGCGTAGGGAATTTGGAAGAGAACGTCTTCGTGAAGGAACTTCATGAATGGGGAAAAGGAGAACAAATTATGGAATAGAGATTAGAATATTCAGATTTTTCTCCCACAAATTGTGTGTCTTTCAAAAGATGTGCTTAACAACTGAGAGTGTACTTGGTAATAAGAAAGAGATACAGAGACAGAGACGGAGAAGAAAACAGTTGAGAAAGGAAGAAAAGCTAAGAGACGAAGAAAAGCTAAGGAAGTGAGACTCTTTCTCGTTAAGAAAGAGGGAGCAAGACGACGAGAGAAACAAGAGGATAAGAGCTAAAAAACAAGTTAAAGGAAAAGAGAGAAACGAAAAGAAAAATTGTCAGAAAAAAAAGACTAAGACAGAAGTAGGAAGAGAAAAGTTAAGAAAAACTGAGACGGAGAAAATCTAAGAGGAAGCTACAAGGAAAAACAGAGAAAGGCAAAAAGTCATCCGGAAAGGGGCGAAAAGAATGAAAAAGAAAGACAGAAATGAGACGAGAACAGCATAAAAGAGAGAGAAATCAGAGAGAGAGAGAGACAAGAGGAGAAATCTGAGAGAGACGAGAGGAGAAATCAGAGAGAGAGACGAGAGGAGAAATCAGAGAGAGAGACGAGAGGAGAAATCAGAGAGAGAGACGAGAGGAGAAATCGGAGAGAGATGAGAGGAGAAATCTGGCAGAGATGAGAGGAGAAATATGGCAGAGACGAGATGAGAAACCTGAGAGAGATGAGAAGAGAATAAAAGAGATGAGAAAACAGAGAGAGACGAGAAGAAAGTAGTAGTGAAACAGAAAGAGAGAGAGAGGCAACACGAGAAAAAAACAGAGAAAGGCGAGACGAGAAGTGATAAACTATCACGAAACAAGTAATTCTTTGGCAGACAAGGAAAGGGTTGCGTAATTCTAAGGCAAAATTTTAGAAAGAGATATATCTGCAGGAAATAAGAAAGATAGGCCGGGGATTAAAAGCCATGTCAGAGAAGGATCGGCAAAGTGGTGGAAGAAGAGGAAAACAATAGAAAGAGAAAGGAATAAACGGGTGATCCCAGGAGAGTTTTACAATGTATAAAGATGTTCGATAAAAAAGAATGTGAAACAGAATTGGAGTGTAGTAGCAGATTACGTGGTATTTACAATAGAATTTCGTCTGCTCCCTTGATTTTCCTCCCTCCCTCCGTAAAAACAAGAGCCATACACGGTTGCCCCTTGTTACAGCAATTAGTTTTGCCTTGGATTCACCCCAACATCTATTCTAATTGTTCCCGAGTTGAGTAACTAATTTGAGCTCCCAAATTTCTGCTACCCACAGCCCAGCAGTATTACTTTGGGACACAATATGGAACTGAGTTCATCACACTCAAGAATTTGTCTGTAATGGATTACGTTAACTACGTACTCTTGCTACCGCGTTCCCTCCTCTCCCACCACCTCTGTGTTGTTCTATTATATAGACACATGGAACGGAAGGTTTTTTTTTCAACCCTTTTCATCAGGGAAGGTGAAGAGAGAGAAAGAGGGTTCAAAAGAGCTTAAATGTACCGTGCACCCATTTGTAATAAAGAGAGTGCATAAACACATGCAATTTTTCAGCATGTGTGTATTTATTCCCCTCTCCCTTGAAAAAAAAAGGAAAAAAAGGCAGAGAGCAAGGAGCAAAGAGGGTAACTGGAGCGTCAGTAGCCTCATCTGCCACAACTCTTTTTATCTTCGTTAATTTTTTCTAGCAAATTCTTCTGTGTGAAAAGGCACGCACCCTCAGCAAAAGTTCATGCAACTATACATGCCTGTTTTTTCTGCTATTATTTCCTCCCATATTATAAATGTCCTCAAAGCAAATTGGGGTTGGGTCTTGGAATCTTGTAAAAACCCTATAATTAATTAATTAATACCAATTCAAAAAAAAAATGTTTTTGCCTCCATACAAAAAAGCTTCCCCTACAATTTTCATGGGATGCAATTTTCTTCTTAAAAAAAATCAAGTCTCAACCAACCACAAAGGACGAGATGAATCACTTGAAGATGTGATAAAAACAAACAAGTCCAAAATATGAAATGATTGTGCAAGGGGAAAGATGCTCACTTTTCTGTCCTCACCTATACGAAAAGAACTTTGTCTCTTTGTCAAGCACTTGCTCAAGGCTCTGGGGATGTGATGATATAAAAGAAAAAAGGGGTAAAAAAACCTTCATTTCTTAAATGAACACATTTTTTGAGAAATTAATTTTTTTTTTTTACAAAAAATAAATTGTACATAAATGTATAGGGAATTGCCACCGATTTATATGTGAGAGAGAGACAGAGAATAATCTTTGCTCAAATAGCAACAACAACAACAAAAAGCTTTTAAGGACGGAGCTTTACATTCACATCCATCTTTGCATGTAACTCCAATCATTTTCCCTTTTGTTTTTGCTCACTCACCGTAGATTGTTATCTTTTTTGTTTTTGGAGGAGAAGCCAACGTTGTGTTTTTGTATCAGGGGAACATTATAGCTATTACTACATGTAGACAGACGGAGGAAACAATCACCCGCTGTTCCCTCCTTTCAAGGGAATTCTTACGACTTACACACTTGTAAATTCCTTGAATTGTACTCAGATGCATAAATGACTTGAATTCCAAATGTACAAAGGCATTTAAAAATCCCGGTAACATTGTGGAGACAGACAAAGTGGGAAATGGTCCGTCTGTACTTATAAGGATAAATTCATAACCAAATCAATAAATAAAAAGAGGGGAAAAATCGTGGACGGCTTGGATGACAAAATATTTACGAGGGAAAGTATTTATTTTTAAAAAAAATGGTGTTATATGTACATATTGAGGGAAAATAGGCCAGACATACTAGACAAGAATTATTTTGTAATAGCTATTTAGCCATTCTGCTCATTTGCCTATATAAAATCATGATAAAAATGGAGTTCCTTCCTCTTATCTAGTATGGTGCTAAAATAAAGCAAACACTTTCCTTTTGTGCTTATTGGATGTTCTCACCCCAATTATTCTTAACATCTCTGATTATTATCCTTTTGGGATGTAAAGTTTACCTTTAAAACTCAGTGGAACTGTCTTGTTGGTAGACATTATAATAGGGGAAAAAATTAGATTTTACCCTGATAAATAAGAGTAATAACACAGATTATTAGGATAATTGGAATGGATGAATTTTCTTTTCCCCCCTGAATTTTCCGATGAGATTTCGTGAGGCTCGTGACTGAAAATGATCCCATGAGATGAGAATCGTATTTGGAAGGCTGCTTTTATTTTTTTTAAAGTGAGTTTAAAATAAACTGGAGAGAAATAGAAGGAAAAAATATGAGTGAGAATGAGGCTATTGTTTTTGTCTGCTAATGATTTTTATTACAGCCCCATGTATGTTTTTCCAGTGCTAGAGATTTTGAAGGCGGTTGGGACTTTTAAAACTTGGTCTCATATGATGTTCTTAGAATGTGATTTATAGCACTTTTGAAAGTGTTCTTGGGCGAGAATTTTTGTATTGTAACTTTTATGGTACATTTATGTATAAAGGTTCCTGAAAAGAAGATTGTCACGGTGGGGAAAAAATTCTTTTGGTCCTAAAAAAAATTAGTAATTCCTTTCCCACACTAAAATTACAGTTTAATAGAATTTTTTTCAAATTTTATGCAACACACTGTCTTCTACTAATTATAAAAATTTAGCAGCTTGAGTCTTACGTAAAATTGATGAGACCTTGTGAGAAGCAAAATGGAGTTTTTTTTGTGAATAATTTTGTTCCTATCTCTTACTCTCTCTCTCTTTCTCGCTCCCACTTTATATGGTTTAATTACGAGTGAACGTGACATTGAGCTAAATTGTGGCATCTTGTTCTTCTAATCTTGATTTTGTATAGACCTGGGTTTTTTTTGGACAGTGATCACTTTTTTGTCCACATTTGTCCATATTTCATCCTTTCCTTTGTTTTAAAAATCTTCCAAAAAAAAATTGTTTTGGAGGGAACAAACCATTTGAACTTTCTCAGTATAAAGCTTGAAAGTGTCAAAAAAAAATTCCTTTGTAAATATTTTTTTACATTTTATTATTGCGGTAATCCTGGCCTTGGTAGATTTAGGCCGAATTTTTTGGCCTGTAGTCGTCGTACCTACAAGGTGTATGTCTATACCAAAAAGAAGACTAAAAAGTTGTTAAACTGCCTCCTTTTATAGTACTGCTATAAGCACCTCGTAATAGTTCTTCAGAATCCATGCTACTGCAGCTGCTTTTGTTTCATTTGACTTGAACAATTGTTCCTTATTTTGTAACAATGCAGAGCAGAAATTTTTGGCTTTGTAAAAGCCCTCATGTCTTGGCATTTAACTATACCCATGGTGAAGGGATCCCCCCAAAAAAAGAGTGCCATAACTGTCCAATGACGCTTTTCCCCGTACCAGCAAAAATATCCTATATGTACTAATACAAGATTTAAAAAAAACATTTTTAGTATGAACTTGAAGCACTCAAGCAAGAGTGATTTAGGACGAGATTTTTATGCAACTTGCTTTTTTTCTATACCAAAAAGCCATGAAGGTATACGAACAAGGGAAAGAAAAGTTACATCTGTAGATGGAAACAAAAAAAAACGTATGTAGCTGGTATAACATGTGGGAGACGTTGCAAAAAGCAAAATAAATCCGGTATTTGAAAAATCCCACATGTCTTTTTTTTTTACTCTTGTAGTTGAAAATTTACATTTTTTTAGGCAAGATTTTTTTTAAATGTACGCCAAAGAACTTTGGATGGGATGACTTTCTATCATGAAAATGTCCTCTACTCTCGCTCTCTCCCGAAGTATCATTTTAATGGTAAATGTATCAGAAATAAGAAGACGAATAATCAGATTTTTTTTTTCACAACACGAAGTACATATGTTTTAATACAATGCAACATGAAATCAGCTACACAACTGTTTTTTTACATAGTTGGAAAAATCATACGCATAAGCATGTACATACATACATGTGTATCATCTGTTAAGTAACAACTAATACTATAGAATTTGATTAATCCACAAAAAAAAAACGTACAAATAAAAATAATGTCATTCTTTTATCAAAGAAACATTATGTATTATAACACGTTTCACCCTTTACAATAATTGATAGTTGATCTTGGATTTTCAATATAAGATGTGTATACATATACACATATACTGTACGTATATATAATTTCTTGATTTGGGTCGTATTCATATCTCCCATGCGTATCTTTCCATCGCCGCTGATCTTCAGCTGTAAAGCGTGTTGTATCAAAAATAGTATATAGTAATCAAAATAAAGGAGTATAAAATAATTATTATTGTATGTATGTATACATTGAAGTATAAAAGAAAGTTTTCAAACGTTATATAAAAACTTTAATTTGTCTCCATAATTGTTTTTTTTAGTCTGTTACTGAAGTCAATGAGAAATTAATGTGTACTTTATTAGTTTTTAAAATATATTTAAGCACGTATATTTTTTTAGACAACGAATCATAATCAGTACCGCTTAATTAACTTACAAGGTTTTTTTTCCTTTACAAAAAAAAGATAAACACATTCATCAAATAGTAATTAACAAATTACCCACAATAAAATGTATAAAGGTAAAATATGTTGCACAAGATGATATGAAACCGAAAAGCTGGGAATTATAGTAATTACATAAAACATACATCAAAATGATTATAAGATGATAAAATTCATTTGGGGGCATTCATCTCTTTTCACCCAAATATTTGTTTTTAATCCGTATGCGATATGCGGGATTTTATTTTTAATTATTAAAAAAAATTATATACGTAAGTGTACAAAAAAAAACAAATTTCGCATACAGTGCAAGTATCTGTAATTAAAAAACAGTTCATTTCATAGCTTAACTTATAGTAATGTGTATATACAAGTACAAAAATGATCTTGGAGAATGATTAGATTTATCTGCTAATTAAAAGAAAATTCACGTGACTGTACGCAGCAATGTAAATCATATATTATTTACCGTCTAAAAGAAATTATTTATTTCCAATCTAAAATTCTATAACTATGTTATTACTACTGAATTAATACATAATCGCCGCATAATTAGTCCAAGATTTTTTTTTGTCTGGAATGCTCTTCTTCATCATTAGACTACATTATGTAGGTGAGAAGCCCACGAAAATCATTTTAAAAAAAGTCCAGTTGTCACTAATATTAATTTGACAAGTAAAAAACAATTTGTGAGAACAGCTACACAAAAGTAATATTTAAATTACAAGTTCCTTCACACAAATAATAATGTTTATAGTATATTTTCAATGAAACCAAAGCAAAAACCGAGAGTCCTTTTAATTTTCTGGAAATAAAAAGTCCTTCAAGCAACATTATACTATATGAAATTACTGTACTAAAATACTTAATCAAAGGTTTGGCAATCAAACAAAAGCATTGTGTAGCCAATTGACTATAAATAAAATAATATGTTGTCAAGTACACTGTGTGTATATAATGACAACGAAAATAGTATCAGTGAATGAAAGTAAATCAAAGCAAATAAAGATCCTCAGAAATATTATTTGTAGCATCCGGAATTCTAATTGATATTCAGTTTTTCTACGAAACACCAAGAGTGTAGAATATAATGTTTCACAACACATTGCAATGCGAATACTACTTCTAGGATGTTAAAGGGAAGAGTTACAAAGTACAAACGTGAGAAGGGTTAGACATATAGTAGATCTACAGAAAATACTAAAATTAGCAGTTGTGACAGGAAACGGAGAAATAAACTTGTAAAACACGGCAAAGGGTATTTTTGGAAGTTATTTTTTTAAACCCGGTATATCTTTTCCCTACATACCTACCTAAGTCATTTATACTTTTTTTCGGAGCATGCCAGTTTATCCAGAAGAATCAATGAGCACTACTAAATTTGTATAGCTATATGTACACTACTTTTCATTAATGGACCTGTATCTACCACAAACTATGTCATATGAATCCCAATGTACTTATATAGATTTGAATACAGATAAAAAAAAAATGAGCTCTAGTTCCAGTAACTGGTACTTTTTTCCTGGGAAAGTACTCTTACTAAAAAGGGTTGGACTATTATAAATCACGAGTCATCTCATAACTTGCTTCTCTCTATCAAGTTATTACAAAAATAAATAAATCCATGCATATCTTATTATCTTGTCTTTTTTTCCCGGCTAATAATAATCCAAAGGTTAAAATTTTTGTTCAAATATATTGACTTTTTTTTCTTGAGTATTATACATTACATATATTCATGTGCATATATGTATACCCACATGGAATAAACTGTTATTATTTATAGTGGGGAGCAAAATGAAACCGGTAAGATGACTACTATTTATTTTTTGCTTTTTAGAAATACTGTTTGTATGTAAATCTCGTATTATACATATACGTGATTCGTCTGGTAAATATTTCCGTCTTTTTTCGTTACATGACTTTTCCTGTACGTTTTGCTTTAATATTTACTATTTCATTCCTAATAATCTTATGCTCCTTCACGGTACTTTATGGTCCGGTTTGTGTATTTTGGTGACGGAGAGACATGTTACTTTTATATATTTGTTTATAATCTTTCCTGTACATTTTTTTTTTGCTGCATAACTAATAACTACAAATATCCACTACTACTTTCCTACTATAGAGTTAATCATTGCTCACGCAATTAATAATTCCCCTGTGTTGAACAATACGGATTTTTTACTCATTCTTCAGTGTATTTTATTTTTTGGCATCCAAAATTCGGGAGTTAAGGTCAGGTTCAAATGATAAGGAGTTTTTAATTGTTTAACTGAAAACAAACTTGTTTTAGCGCAAGAGCAAGCTCTGCCTATGTTTCGTCAAAAAAAAGCTCGGTAAATTTAAGCCATGCACAAATAGGATGTATTGCGCTCGTGTTAAATTCCATCAACACCTCCATTTTTTTTGTATTGGTGAATTTGTCCACAGCTTGGACGACAAGAGTTATATTTCCACCAAATCTTTTCATTATATGGGAATAAAGGTAATTAATGTCACATGAGGCTTTAAGAAGATTTCATGCTTTACATGCATATAGGAGTCACTAGATTTATATTCATCTTGCTACATCCGAAGGATTGACCTTTTTAGTAGGTGGAAACATGCATGGATAAACTTAAAAGAAAAGACACATATGTACCTACGTGATACTTGAAGTATAGGCAAAGCGACACGACACAAGCAATTAGATTTGAGAATTTTTTTTTTGTGATTTTCTAAAAATTTTAATTTTTTTTTGTTTACTAAACACTGTGCTCACCAAAATTATTGTAATGACTTAAATACCAAATAAGCCAACGGGATAAATGCTGAATACATTACAGAAAATATGGAACCAAATGACAGCGTGTGTGACCAAATGGATTAACTTAGCAATATGCCCACTGGAGAAAATTCGGTTGGAGGAAGCAGATTTGATAGTTGATTAATCGAAAATGTTGCACTTTTATGTGACTGGGCGAACCTTTGTATGCACTTTAAGTAGAATTAATCTTTGCTGTTGCCTTTCTACTCTTTTTCTGATCTGTATTTCTCGCTAATTGTTCCCCATAATGTCTCCATTTGTCTCTTCCATAATTTCTTTGGCCATGTCTTGCTCTTCGCTTTCCTGTCTGGCTGTTTCTCTCTATCTCTGCCTGCTGGGTATACCTCTCCGAATTTTCTCCTAATTCTGCTCTTGCCTCTCAATAAAGGTAGATTACCCCATTAGACTTATGTTGTCACTTGGATATCCGTGAACGTATCCAGATTTGTAACTAATCTAGCCTTTGATGTTCATAATGGCAAATTTTGAAGCCATTACAGTCAATGTTGGATAATATAGAATTTTTGCTGCAAATGTTTTTTCTCAAAAAAAAAAAACATGTTCAAAGAATTTGTGAACTTGACAAGTTTTGCCTCTCCCACACGTTCAAATCTGAACAAAATGAACAATAATAACAAGGGAAATGCATACGTCTTAGATATTCTTACAATTAGATATTAGTGCCTAATACATTTCTCTCATACCAGCTACAGGTGATTTTATTTCTATTCTACGGGTGTAATTTATGAATAGATATATAGTTTAGTGCTGTTACTTTCCCCGATTGCGTATTACTTCTGTAGCGTACCATTCCGGATAAATTCCCCTTTGCTGTGTGGTGAATTTTCCTAACTTATAATTTGTATTATAGTTTTTCTTCCCCCTTGAAAAATTGTGGGGCTCAGCAATTTTCAGGGGAAACTATTTTTTATCAGTAAATAACAGCAAAAGGGGGTGCTTCATTTTTTTTTTGTCATATAGATGAATTTACAGATATTTTATCGTGGATTTAACCACCTTGACATATTCGTCTACTAAATCATTCATTCCCTTGTTTTATATAAATGTCTTTATATTTTTTTCTTCCTATAGTAAATGTGCAAATGCATGTGCTTGACCTATGAAGCAGTGTACAATAGAAGAATGTGTAGAGTAAATATTATTAGCCATTACTTTTACCACTATAGAACTACGGGTTCATTGGGAGCCTCGAGGATTTTGTTCAATTTCCCTTTCATACGGTCTCCCTCTGATTTCTACAATTTAAGCGCTCGTCTTTCCTCTCCAATGGTTAAAACCATTAATGTTTTCCTTGCTTATTAAGTAGTACATTTAAATATGTAGTAATAGTAAACATGAAAGTAGAGAGATACTAAAGGAAATTTTAAAGGTGAACACAGTGTCATGCTACTTGAAACATTGAGATTTTTTAAAATGAAGCTACATGTGTATTCACACACAACTACTATTTTGGCCGATGGTGATTCGGGCCTATTTTTTTCAACAGAACTGGAAATTTTGGTGTCATACAAATTTCCCGTCTTTTAATTGTATACTTCAATGAGTATCATACCAAATTTGCAACTTTTTCTTTCTATATACTCATGTATATTTTTAATTCCATTGTCTGGTAAAGTTGGTTTTTCCTGTACTTGTAAATAAATTTTCAAGTGACTTACATTTTGTTGTCCCATACAATAGAAGTTGCGTAAAGAGAGGGACCGACGAAGATCTTCCTCTTCTTTCCTCCCCCTTTTGTTGAGAATGTTAAAAACAAAGGATTGTTTCGGGGGAGGTTAGACAAAATAGAACTAAAAATAACGAAACGAAAAATCACACATGGTAGAATGAAGTATTAAATGAAACTAAATTGGGTGCCAAAAGTCTTCAAATAATAAATAAAAAGCTTTAAGAGCTGTGTTCAGCTTGCCCTCGCCTGAGAAACAGACTAAGAAACTGGCACTCCGCTGTCGTCCTGAAAAATCCAACAATATATGCACCGTGATTAGCTATATTATTATTTTCATTTCCAGGATATTCCTATTTAAGTCATATTAGCACCATGTTTTGGAGCAAAGGTTTTTTCCCCTTGCCTGAAATATTATATATTGGTGGCATGCAATAATATGGCTATCGTGTCGCTAATACCATACAATGAAATGGGAGTCCAAGTATTCACGTAAGAAATGTGTGACTGTTTCCTTTGTGAGTCTGAAAAAATCCGTGTTGGGAATTAGAAATTGCGCAATATTTGACAAGGAAATGCATGATGTGTATCATGTGAATTCATTTGAAATAAGAAAAACCAGGAGGAAATGTGCCGTGTGGATTAAACCCATATTTACCGCCTATTATAAAGCCGCAAACTGTCAAAATTAGTAAGAAAAATACATCAATTAGAGAAAAGTCATAGAAAGACAAACTATTAGTATAGAATTCAAATGTGTAATAAAATCTAGAAAAGCGGATGAAAAATTGGCTATAGTCTCTTAATTTGACTTTTTTGAAAAAAAGTTAACATTACTAAATTTGTTAATTGTCACAAAGATTTTTTTTTTAATCCTAGCCTTTGTTTCATTATGAGTAAACAAAAAAAATTTATTAAGCACTAGTAATAATTAATAAAAAAAAAATTGAAAATCTTAAAATGTTCCTAATAAGTTGCGCATATTGGACTAAATACAATTCTCTTCCTTGTCGTCTCCTTTTTATTTCCAAAAAACAAAAGAAAAACGTTTGGCTTTGGATGAGGGTGTCGTAGAGGAATTGTGATTGGGACTGCAGTCAAAAGACGGTTCGGAGTAGATATGTTGACTCAAATTGAGATTGCTGCTATGCAGAGTCACCCGAGCCGTGTCCTTATCTAAACCGGGGAACCGTTCCGCATCCTCCAATTCCCTGTACATTCCATTCTTGTCTTTGGATTTCTTGAGGTTCTCAGCCCGACTATGGCTATTGTGATTGCTACTATTAATGTGATTGTTATTATTCATGTGGTGATGATTGTTGTTGTTCATGTTATTATTGTTGTTACTGTGTGAATTATTGGGAGGACTTTTCAAGAGCTTATTATCTCGGCTACTACTACTGCTCATGTGGTGACTCTCATGTGACAAGAGCTTCTTGCCTGCTCCACTGCCGCCGCCGACGCCGCTGCCGCCGACATTCCCTCTTTCCCCAACGCCCAAATGCCTCTCCCGCTTATCCGATGGGATCGGCGTCGAGTAGAGATGGTGATGACTATCTCGTCCATAACTGCCCTTACCATGATGACCATCCTCACCAATCTCCCTCCAGGGACCACGAGTCCTGACTCCATTCTCAACCCAACGATCCAAGCTGTCCCGGGAACCCGTTTTTGACCGACTAAGTGACCGGAGTAGACTCTCTCTGGATAGTTGCCGTCTGCGTTCAGAACCACGTCAAAACATGTTTTATGCACATTTTTCATCATTATCAATTCCTCCTCAGTACCTTCCGACACTGGTTCCCCGGTTTTTTTCCCCCACAGGGAGTCATGAAGAGAAGACCGGGGGGGGGGGGAAAGGGGGAGAGGTAGGTAATAGAGCATCAATTCCACAGAATATTATGAGGAGGAAGAGAAGAAAGAAGGAGAGAGAGAGAAGAGATGACGTGGAGTAAGAGGGAGAGAGAAAGAAGAGACGATGATGAGAAAGAGAGACAACAGATGATACAGAGAAAGAGCGAGGAAGAGAGAAAGAGGGAGAGACTGACAAAAGAGGAGATGCAGAGAAAGAGAGAGAAAAAAGCGATGATAGAGAGAAAGAGAGAGAGAGAGAAATAGACGATGAAGAGAGAGAAAAAAGAGATGATAAAGACAAAAAGAGAGAAAAAGAGATGATAAAGAGAAAGAGAAAGAGAGAGAGAGAGAAAATAGATGATAAAGAAAAAGAGAAAGAGACAGAAAAAAGAGACGATAAAGACAGAGAGAAAAAGAGACGATAAAGACAAAGAGAGAGAAAGAAGAGATAATAAAGACAAAGATAGAGAAACAAGAGACGATAAAGACAAAGAGAGAGAAAAAAGAGATGATAAAGACAAAAAGAGAGAAAAAGAGATGATAAAGAGAAAGAGAAAGAGAGAGAGA